>CAJNJA010009996.1:0-14463 GCA_905231915.1 Symbiodinium necroappetens | reverse complement strand
CATAGGGTTTGGGGCTTCAGGGTTTTAGGGTTTTAGGGTTTAGGGCTTGGGGTTTTGGGGTTTAGGGTTGTTTTGGTTTGGGATTTATGGCTTTGGGATTTTGGGTTTAGGGCTTATGGCTTGGGGCTTAAAGTTTTAGGTTTAGGGTTGATGGTTTTGGGGCTTCAGGTCTACCTAGACCCCAAAGAACCTACCTTTTCAAGGACTTACATAAGAAAATCATAAAAAGGAACCCTAAGAATGTAGGTTCGTTGGGGTTTGAGTCATAGTCATCCCTTCCGATTCCACTTCGATTTGCGTGCAGCTTGGATTTAGGGTTCTGCTTGGGCTGGTGGTGGGAATCTTTACATACCCTCAGCTGCAGAGTGGAGGGCTGACCTTGGGCCTGAAGCTACGATAACCTTTTTGTAGGGTATTGATTGCATTGGACGCCTGCTGTGAGGCACGATCGGCCGGCGCAGGCTCTGGAACCGGTTGTTGCTCTAGCTGCATTTCCTGCTGCTCCTGCCCTAACAACTTGGCCTGCTGCTCAGCGCTGAGTGTGATACCAGCCGCCTGCAAAGCAAGCAAAGCGTCCTGATTGCCCGGCAGCTTAGGCGACACAATCTCTGACTGAACTTTGGCCTCGAGGTCCTTCTGAAGCTGGACAGCAATCGCTTGCTTTTCTTGAGCTCCGTTTGCATGGTTTTCATTTGCTCCTGGAGATTTCCATAGACCGCTTTGGCCTTATCGATTCTCACCTGCAAATTGGCCGACTTCTGAATAAGCAGCCTAAGTTCAGTGGTTCCAATCTTGAAACGCTTCGTGGCTTCTTCGACCAGACACGTCGCGGACATCTCCCAGATCAGCGACCGCTTTACGAAGCCCTTCTGGCAACTGATCCATGTAAGACTTGACCAGCTCCTTAAGATCAGGGGGCTCGGCTTTCGCTGGCTCTCCGAAGCCAAGCTGCTCAAGCATCTGTCTCTGAGCCTCTGTCGCCGACTCCCACAGCGCCAACTGAGTGGCCTCAGGGTTGCCAGGCTTGCCCATGCCTTTGCCTTTTCCTAAGCCGGGCGGGGGCGACAACACCTGCTCAGAACTCTTCGGCTTCCAGCCCGCAGCCGCGAGCTCCATCTTAACATCTGGCGCTAGCTTGTCCCACAGGGTCATCAAAGCCTTGTGGACAGCTCCTTCAGGATTCAGGTTGGCCCTCCGCGGCTGCCTGATCTTGTTCACTACAGGTTTCCACGTTCTGGTTGGTGCAGCCTCGTTGTCAGTCTTGGGTGACTTCGGCCAGTTGCGTCCGCAACTTCGGCACTGCTGCAACTTCTCCACTCTGTCACTCCAGACCCATGCTCCGCATTTGCAAACAGTGTACGCTCTCTGATTCGGCATACTGTCTTCTGCCGCCTGCAAAATGCAGGCTGTGCTTCAACCTTCGACTGTACTTTTGCCTAAACAAGCCGGGCAAGTTTGCAAGGCCCAAAATCCAAGAAAATTCTGCACAAGGAAAACAAGGATTCGGTTTGCAAGGCAAGAAGGTTTCAAGCAAGGAGTTGTTGGTTTGCAAGCAACGAAGCTATGGCGCTACTGCCACCGAATTGTACCTGCCGCTACCCCCTGCGCGTCCCTGCACGTCAGCCCGCCTAGAGAAAACACAGTGGTTGGTTTGGAGGTCCCTTGAAGGCCCACCCTTAGATACAGCCTCAAGAGCCCAGGCCACGACGGCACGGTGCGGCGCTCGTCACTTGAACCACAACAGCCTTGAGCCATAAGCTTCAAAAATTACATAGAAGTACATAGAATCTATAAGGACCCTGCAGAGAGTTTGTTTTTGTAGCTTAAGGCAGGGAGAATGGACCACGGATCCATTTCTCGCAAGTTGTCGCTGGCAGAATCAGCCACATTCCTGGTCGATGGCGAGTCTGCGCTAATTGCTTTTGCTACTGCTGCTACTGTGGCTGCTGCTGCCGCCCTTCCCCGTCCAGGCTACTATTTACTGTTTCATTGGGTAGTGTAGCCTGCATGGTGGTGAACAATAGTCATTATCAAGTCTCACCTTCGCATTGTCATCCAAGATTTCCAGGCCGAGCCGCTGCTCCTTCAGCAGCTGTGCTTCCGAGGGGCCGAACACGAGCACCTGAAGACCCGACAAAGCTTAGCGACGCTGTGAGTGCCCGAAATTGTAGGGGCTGTGGTAATGGAGGCAGTTCCCCATGTGCTTCGTGGGCTGCCGCTGTGGTGGCAAGCTTTGATGCGTGAGAATTTCTTGGGCGCAGCAGGATGGGTACATGCAAGAAAATCGCCGCAGGGATCTCGACCTTCTTCAGATTTGCAGCAGGGATGGCCAAGATCGTGTGCTCTCCGAATGCCAGAACGAATCTCAGTTGCATCAAACTTCGGGTTCGGAAGGCATGATCAAACATTCGTGGTTTTGCCTCAGTCTGCTGAGGCAGACCTACCTTAATAAGGTTTAGGCTTGAAGGTTGAGGGTTTAGCAACGCAGTAGAGAAGCCTGAAGGGTTGAAATGGGGGTCCTGGAGCTTCTCTACTGTAGAGGGTTGAGGGTTTAGGGTTTAGGGTTGGGGGTTTTAGGGTTTAGGGTTTTTGTTTGGGTTTTTGGGTTTTAGGGTTTAGGGTTTACGGTTGAGGGTTGGGGGTTTGGGGTTTAGGGTTTAGGGTTGGGGGTTTAGGTTTGGGGGTTGAGGGTTTAGGGTTGGGGGTTTAGGGTTGGGGGTTTAGGGTTTCGTTCCTGAGCCCTCGGAGGACTTTTCCCGATGATTCAGGCCCACATACCCTAAACCCTAAACCAACCCTAAACCTAAACCCTAAACACCCTAAACCCTAAACGAACACCGATCCGAATCTTGGTCCTGTTTCTATAGCGTCATGACCATGGCCATAATATCGAATAGTTAATTATGGTAGTTTCAAGCGTATTGTAGATAGAATCATGCGATGGTCGGTATGATAGTGCACCTTAGGATATTCCTCCTCACTCCAAGCTCAAAGCACCTCCAGGGGTAGGCCCGCCATCCCAACGACAGAGAGCCACACCTCCCAAAAAACCACGGAACCCTTCGACTTGAAGGGCCCTGCACCCGAAGCCCAGATTTCTTCCCATGTAAACCCCCAAACCCGAATCCCTAAACCCTAGGCCGCTTTCAAAGCTCCACGAGTAAAAATCTTCAAAGCAGCAGCGGTCATTCTCGTTGCTGCTGCAGCAGAGGTCCGACTTCCCGAAGATCATGGCCCTGGCATCCATAGTTTAGAGTCCAGGGATGGCCCTGGCATCCATAGTTTAGAGTCCAGGGTTTAGGGTTTAGGGTTTAGGGTTTAGGGTCCAGGGTTTAGGGTTTAGGGTTTGGGGTGTTGCGGTTTGGGGTTTGGGGCTTTGGCTTTTTGTTTGTTTGTAGTTTTGTGGCTAACACCTTAAACTAAAGCTTAGGGCTTTGGAGTTAAGATTCAATTTAAGGTGTAGTTTATAGCTTGAGGTTTAGATTTGTGCTCTTCTTTTGGCCGTCTGTGAGGATGGTAGACGCTGTGCCATAGTCCAAGATGTCTCTGGGCTAGGATCCGAGCCGGCACGTTCACTGGCACAAAAATCCGAACCTCTCCATCATCCTGGGATCAAATACATGTGTTTTAGGGTTTAGGGTTTAGGGACCCGGACCTAGCTTAATCATAAGTCTCGAATCCTTCGTCGTAGGGTTATGTCGAAACACGGCGGACAGGTTTAAAGCTTACCTGCTCAGCTACGGAGGCTCTCAGGTCTAGGAGCCTCACCTCAGCCTCAAAAAAGAAGGGGCCTGACTACAGATGTCATTCTGGGGACCTTCAGGGGGATGCTATTTAAGGGGCCATTACTCCACATTCTGCACATGGGGGATATTACTCAACAGTCTGCACATTTCCCACAACTCGCTGAAACCTTGTAAAATGCCTCTTCCCCCCAGCCATTCGGAGGCCTGGCACACGACGCTTCCCGTGCCAAGCCGCTGGCGCAGCGTCTGAGAGGCTCCGACTACCGGTCGCTGGTCGGTTTCCCCTGGACCTGTCTAAAAAGCCCTCCCCAGCACAGCAGCTAGAGCGGCCTGCAACCGTGTTGTTCCTTCTCTTGCTGCGCGTGACAGTTTCTTGATGAAGTCATAAGATACAACCCGGACGCCTGCACCCAAAGCCCTAAACCCCTGAAGAATCCCATGCTCACAATCAGGTGGCCATCTGCTGAGCCAACAAAGTCCACACTGCACGACGGGGATCACTTCTCTGTGGAGGCTTCGGCTGAACGTTTGAGGGTAAACAGAAGTTAGGGTTCAGGGTTTCTGGTTGGGGGCCTTGGGATTGCAAGATTCAAGGGACAAAAGGAGAGACCCTTAAAGGGACCCTTGGGGCTTTATGAGACTATATCAGGGGTATATAAGGGTTATGTAAGGTATTAGGATTAGGGGTCGCTTCTAGGGGTCCCTCCTATTGTCCCTTAAAAGATATCGCAAGCAACTACAGTTACAGGTGATGCGGGAGGTGCCTATCACCCGGAAGTCCGGAAGCCGCAGCCATGAACACCTACCCTCAGGCACGCCACGGGCCGTACCGAAACAGGCTCTTCTCGGAGAGCCGTGCCGAAATCCACAACACACACACACACCATACAGTGGGATATGAAATGCCAAAGCCCGTCATATGTGCACACACAGCATGTCCATCCAAATGAATGCTAAGTCTTTCGTTGGTTAGCTAGCTAGACAGTTGCTTGTTGGTTGGCTGTTGCCAGTCATTTAGTCAGTTGGTCAGATAGTCAGTCAGTCATTCAGTCAGTCAGCCACTTCCTTTATAGACACAGACTAGGTTCCCCAGTGGCCCCTTAATAATAAGGGTACCCTTTCTTTCCTACTCTTTGGTTTTAATAAGGGAGCCCAAAAGAAAAAGGGCAAAAGGGTACTACTGGTGAACCTAGCAGATATGGCAGTACAGCCACGGCTGCAGGCTGCAGGAAAGGGTCGGGATGCCGCGAGGAACCTTTTCACCCTTCTGCTACCGGGGATTCTGCTGGCCGCCGTCCGTTCTGAATCGTTTGCTCAGAACATCGGCGTTGGCGCATGAAAGCCCTGCATAGGCATTTGCAGCATATGCCAGCTTTACAGAGTCCAACACGGGGCAGGGCTGCTAAAGCTGCTGGACTGCTCAAAATTCGAATTTCAATTAATTGCGATGCTGTCGGGGTGCGCCACTGTGGCATGAGTCCCCACCAGTCATCGGAGGAAAACTGCGCACCGCAGAAAGAGGGCACGCTGGTGCTACTTAAAGGTCACCAAAGAAAGGTGAGGCGTTCAAGCGGGAAAGCTATCAATAGCAAGCAACTACCACCAGCACTGATGAATCCTGCCTCGGAGGCTACAAGAATCTCCTCAGAACCCGGATAGAAGAAGCTCGACAGAAATCCCACGAAGAAGCACCGCCAGTCTTCGACTCAAGGAATGATCTCCCGGCGGTGCTCCCGGCCCTGGGTTTGGGCTGCTTCGCAGACCTTTGTGCTGACCTTGGGCTGCGTGACAACGGGAATTCGGGCTTGAGGCTTTAGGCTTTTGGGCGTAGGTTTTTGTTAGCAGTCTCCCACCGTCATTTAGGGCTACCCAGGGGTTTAATTCCGTTCAGGGTTTAGGGTCAGGATTTCGGGGGTTGAAGAGATTTCTTTTGCTGCTATGTCATATGTGACGGGATAGGCAGCGGGCAGCGGGCAGCTTGGGTATCTTCGAGGGGCCTTGGAGAGCACCCAGGGTGACAATCACAGTCTTGTGCATCGCTTCTGGTAGGGATAGGGCGATCAGCCACTCAACCCCTAAGCCTGCTGCTGCTTGGGCTGTAGAGTTCTTGGTTCAAGGTTCGGTGCAAGGTCGTGCTGCCGCCTTGCCGGATACAATTGTGAGAACGAGTTAGAGCGGCAGTCTCTCTGTCTTCCGGCTTTTTAAGTGGCATAGCAGGCTTCTGAATCCACATCCTAACACTAAAGCTCCGCGGCCCTAAGCCCTTTAAATGCCCCCCCTCGCCTGAGCCCCTAAAGGCCCAACTGTAACCCTCATAAAGCCCCAAAAGCCTCCAAACGGAATTCAAGCGGCACCGTGCTGCTTGCAGCACGCAGTGTACCTCTCTGCGTCCTCAGAACCGGACGCATCAACACTACGGCTTCAGCGTGTCACTGTCGCGACAAGCCGAAATCATCAGTACGACTCTTGTTCTTACTACTGCTGCTGCTGCTGCTGCCGCTACTGCTACTGCTATTGCGACTGCGACTGCTACGCTGTTGAGCTTTGGTTTAGGGATTTGGTTTAAGGTTTAGCATCTAAGAGATACTTTTTCCCTAGCCCCACTCCCGACTACAGAAGCCAGAGTGTCTGGTCTAGAGTCTAGGGGTAGGGTTGGGGGTTTAGGGGTCAGTAGTTGAAGCTTATGGGTACTGGACAACTGTAGCCCCAAACTAAACTAGATACTACCAAACCTACAGAAAAAGCACCGGCGAAGCTTGACAAAGCTCAACCCTGAAACAAGAAACCCTAAACCTTATCGAGATAATCAGCCTTTTGATCCCAAACCGAAACCCTCAAACTCAATACACACTCACACACACACACACCCTAAGTCCTGAAACCAAAACTATGTGAATTCTTTCATCCGCAGACTTCCGGTTGGACGGTCCTCGCGACAGAGCTGGCACTGCTCTCCGGAGCACTTCCGGCACTGGTCCTCCACACACTTCCTGAGATTTTGCAGAGGTTACACACACTTCCTCGGCTGTTTGGCGGCTTAGGGCTTCGGGCCAACTCGGATTCGGGCGAACGATAAGGGCTTAATACGAAGGGTTTGTTTTTACATGTCCAAGCCGACTCCCTTAAAGCCCTGCTGCTGGCTCCACATGCAACAGAGTAAGACCTCGACAGACGAAAGCCAGAAGAAATACGATACAAGGGCCCCCACATGTTCGAAACCCTTGGGGGTTTAAAGAGACTTTAATAATGGGCCTCGACAGGGCTACGAATGCTAGGAGCTCCACAAAGAAAGAATAGCCCAAAGGTAGCTTGAATAACGAAGGGCCGAGAAGGGAAGTTGCAAGGAGTACCCTACTTGAGGTTGCCGTGCCCGTAACCATAAACGCTTCTATCCTACTTACTAAGTCTCCTGATCCTAGGATGCAAAAGCCCAAACGGGCCTAAACCCAAGCAAAACCACAAACTCATGACACTTCTGCTCGTTTTGAGAAGGGTTTGGGGAGCCTACAAGCGACTCTAATCTGGATACCTACCCCTGGTCCTTCGAGTACTCTAGGGGCAAGAATCATTAGAATAGTGTGTTGGGGGGCACATTATTCTGTAATGATAGTAAGGAACCCTGACTGACCATTCCTAATCCCGTTTACAACCCGTACAAAATTCTACAAAAAGCCCATAAACATGACAAAACATTGAGGCCCCCATAGTAGGTGCCTATAATTAAACTAAAAACCCTCAGGGATAATTAATAGCACTAGAGTTTCCTAAGCCCTAAACCCTAAACCCTAAGCCGTGCTACACAACCCTATAAATTTCTTCTCCACGCTCGCCGGGGCTCGTCATGGTTGTCTCGAAGGCGGTCCTGAGGCTCGCATTCCGCGATAAGCTTTGAGTTTCGGTGGCTTAGGTTTTAGGGTTTCGGGGCTTAGGTTTTAGGGTTTCGGGGCTTAGGGTTTAGGGTTTCGGGGCTTCGGTTTTAGGGTTTCGGGGCTTAGGGTTTAGGGCTTAATTGGGGTTTAAGGTTTAAGAAACCTATCAGTAGGCTTGTATGGCAGCCATTATCGGGTTTCCAGCAAGAGATTTCAGGTCTTTGGAGGATGCATATTTCTTTCTGGTCTTCATGTGAGTTGCGAGCCACCAATCGGGCTGGCTGGAACCAAGATTGGCTGTGGTAAGTTCACGTAGACGTAAAGTGCCCAATCTCAAGTTCGCTAAGCTTGCCAGCAAGCTGTTGTCGACAAACTTGTCGACATCAGGTTGGATCTCGAGCCACTTCTTCGTGCTAGATAGCTTCAGGGACACACGCATGCTGGGAAGCTGCCAGTGCCTCACTGCCTGAGAAGTTAAGGTGAGTAACTGAACTAGAAGTGCCCACAACACTACTCGTCAGCTTCAGTGGTACCCCGGTAGCAAACCGCAATGTCATTAACAGTAACAGCAGTTACAATCATGATGATTGTTGGGCAAGTCCCAAACCCGAAGAATCCACAGCTGCACCACACTTCCCTGCGGCTGCGCGTCTTGCACATCTCCGGCTGGGAAGCCTCTTGCTCGCCGTCGTTGCAGCAAGAAAGGATTGACTCCTGAGCCAGTGGAGACCAGAGCTGCAGGCTTTAGGGCTGGAACCCGCTCCTTAAAAGGCTTCCTACAAGGGGTCCCTTAAATAGTTCTATCAGGGGTTTTCGGGTTTAGGGAGCTCTCGGGCTCTCAAAATTCCACGAGGAGCAGGTCTAGGTTACACAAGTTTGTGGCAGTCACTGTCTCGCCATCAAGTCTTGCCGGGGATAGGCTGCTGGGCATTTGGGGTTCAAGGTTTAGGGTCCCACGTATGTGAATCTTACTACTGTCCAGGTAACTTACCTGGACAGTAGGGTGACGTGTCGGCAGGGCAAGACTCGGGTACTTTCCGAGTCCAAATCCCCACCAACACTTCCCTACATGCTGTAACCCGCTGTCACAAGCCTAACTAAACCCTAAACCTAATGAACCTACTATACCCTAAACTGGAAACCACTGTTATCCAACATCCCAGCGCGGAAGCTCCTTGCCCTCGCGAAACTTAGAATCCCTGAGGACACAGAGATGCCTGGAGATGCAAAAGCACCAGCCTCAAGAGCTGGAAATGGGCTTCGGGGTCCGTTTCACGATAACTGTACAGGGGCCCTAAACCCTAAACCGTAAACCCCAATAACTGCGCCCCGAGATCCAACACTTCCCAAACCCTGAAGGCCCTAAACCCGGAAACCCACGCCCCCACCACAGAAACATGGCTGTCGACAGGCTGTAGTAGAGTGGCCTTAAATAGTTGGAAGGAGGCTTTGGGGCTATACTTTACGACAAGTAGATGCGGGACGACGAAGTTTGTTGTTGGTGTTGTTGCTGCTGCTGCTGCTGCTGCTGCTGCTGGCTTCGTCGTTGTTGTTGTTGTTGTGATGATTAGCATTATCTTGTTGTATTGCTTCCGACTCCCGTTTCGGCCCAAGCACGGAAGACTCACGGCACAGCTGGCATTGCTCCTCAGATTTTAAACCAACTGACTTCAAGTCAACAGCATCTTAGGGTTCAGGGCTTTGGGCTGGGGTTGTCTAGCCGGCAGATCCCAGGCAGCAGCTGTTGACTATACATTTAGAAGGGAGCCCTCTTGACCTAACGTAAGACGTAAGCAGTATACCTGAAACTAGAAAAACATGAAACCTGTGCGAGGATGGCCTCAGGACATGCAGCCAGAGTCAGGGCATCCCGAATACTGGAGATGGCATAAACCCAACACCCTACATTTACATGGCTTAGGCTTATGGGGTATAAGGATTGTGGAGGCTTCACGGCTTTGGGGCTTCACGGCTTTAGGGCTTTAGGTCTTTAGGGCTGTTGGGCTTTAGGGCTTTGGTTTCAGGGCTTGGGGAATAGCTTTAGGTTTTGCCGGTGTTTCCATCTTTGTCCACGGGCTCTCATGGAAAAAGCAAACTGGGCCAGGACACGCCAGAGCAGCCCGCGCACTTGTTGTCGAGGCAGGCGGTCACTTCCTCCATAAGCTCTGTATGTACTGTGAGATGAAGGCCTTGATATTTTTTAAAACAGGGGTCTTTTGAGGAGTTGCGAAAGGGGCTCTGTAAGGGTTCTGTAACAAGGCTTCGTTGTACTGCGTGATGGTAGTGTTCCGAGATTAGATTCTGCGTCAACCCATTGCATCACAAGGAACAGAGCTACCTGTCGCTCTGTTCAAACCAGAAGCTCTTCTCGCTTGATCCACCCTGAACCTCAAGCCCTAAAGGATAGAACCCCAATCTCTGCACCTTGCAAACCTCAAGTTCACAGCCCGAGTTGCTTCTCGGCCTCTGTCGCAGAATGGGCTATTTCTACGGGGTGCACGCGCTGCCCTGAACAACGATGACAATAATGTCTGGGCGGGAAGAATTGGCCAGAATGCGTCCACATGGTCACAAGAAACTTCTACTGTGATATGCCACAAATCCATCTCTAGTTATCAATCTCCTACGTCATTCGTCAAGGGTTTAAGGATTGCGGGTATAGCTTATTGGGGATCTGGAAAACCGATAGTGCGACTCCAGAACTAAGGAAGTTTGCGAATCAAAACAGTATCCTTTCACAATGGATCCCTACTTGGAGTGATGTAAGGCGTTTATGCTTTAGGGAATATTCCGATCAAGGGCCATTGAGCGTCTTGCTTGATTATGAGTTATTTGGGCTGTCTGATAGTCTGATCTCAACCCTGGATCCTAAGGTCCTAAACCCTGCACACCCTAAACCCTAAACCCTAAACCCTGCACACCCTAAACCCTAAACCCTAAAGCCCTAAAACCCTAAACCCTAAACCCTAAACCCAAAGGCCCTAACACCCCTTTGCCTGTTCCCATTGACAGCTGCCGAGAGCGTCTCCCTGAAGGCCGTCGCAGGGTCCCTTCATCGCATCCCGGCCTTCTGGGCTTCGCTTCAAGGATCAGGGCATTAGGGTTTAGGGAATTAGGGTTTAGCGTTCAGGGTTTAGGGCTTAGGGTTTAGGGTTTAGGGTTTAGAGTTTAGGGTTTAGGGCTTAGGGTTTAGGGTTTAGGGTTTAGGGTTTGGGACCTAGGGCTTAGGGCTTAGGGCCCTGCAGACTCAAACTTGAACTTGTGGGGCTCAAAGGTTGCAGGGTTTAAGGAAGGATCACGGGCAATGCAGTGCAGCCTGTCAGGCTTGTTTGTGGAGTTTACGATGCAAAGATGCACAGGAAGTGTGAGCTGCAGCCTCTGCGTTGATTTTCCGACGAATCCTTCATGAAAGTCTGCTTCGACGCTCAAGAACCTCAAGTAGCAAAACCCAAGCCCCAAGCATACTAAAAGGTCACTGTGTCACTGAGCGCCGGACAAGACCCCCAAGCCCTAAATCCCAAACCCGCCCCCTTATCTCGTGCCAAGGAGCAGATCTGCGGGGGATCCTCGGCTTTGCTTCGCGTGTACTTGTATAGGGGCGCTTGAGAATGGGAGTAGGGTTTCAGATGATGGGTTTTCGGGGGGTGTCTCATACTCAGGGTAGGAAAATAACTAGTCCCAGCTTGCGCTGTAATCTTCTTCTTAGCTGCCCAGTACCCTGGCCCAAAAAAGCTTTAACCCTGAACCCGTAACCCTAAACCCTAAACCCTGAACCCTGAACCTGAACCCAAAACCCTAAACCCTGAACTCTTAACCCTAAACCCCCTTTAAAGGAACCCTAAACCCTGAACCCTTAACCCTAAACCCTACTGTGCTGTGGTTTTGTGTGTCGCGCGCGCAACGGTGACTGGAAAGAAAAAAACCCGAAAAGTTGAATTTTCGAATTTTCGACTTTTAGACTTTTCGAATTTTCGAATTTTTGAATTTTCGAACTTTCGAATTGTCGTATTTCATAATTCATCAAGGGTTTTTGAGTTTTCGATTTATTTGCGCTTTCGAATGCTCGAAAAGTCGAATTTTCGAATTTTCTACTTTTCGAAAAATGCCAAAATTTTCGAATTTTCGCATTTTCGAGTTTTCGAATTCGCGTCGCGGACGCTGCATGACGCGCAAACCCGCAGCTTAGTAAACCCTAAACTCTGAACCCGAACCCTGAACCCTGAACCCTTAAAGGGAACTCCGGGAGTTTTTTCCAAGCCGCGCTGACATCGTGCTGAGTGCAGCAGGCGGAGATGCGAGCAGAATCCTGGCAAGCCGGATCGTGGCGTAGGGTTCCTTTAAAGGTTTTGGGTTTGGGGTCTAGGGTTTAGGGTTTAAGGTTTAGGGTTCAGAGTTTAGAGTTTAAGGCTTCGGGCTTAGGGTTTTGGGTTTTGGGGTTCCTTTAAAGGGCTTCTTGAACCCCAATAAATCTAGATCCCACCCTGGAGCCCTAAACCCTTAAACCCTTAAACCCCCTAAACCCTTAAGCCCTTAAGCCCTTCAACCCCTAAGCCCTTAAGCCCTTAAGCCCCTAATCCCCTAATCCGAAGAGCAAACGCCGCCTCCTGGCAAAGCTGGCACTGCTCCCCGGAGCAGCCTTGGCACTCGGCCTTAGTCTCTCCAGGGCTTCCGGGCCCCTTTTTTTGGGTTTAGGGTTTAGGGTTTAGGGTTCAGGGCTTTAAGGCTTTAAGGAAGGCTTTGTGGAGCTTTGGGGCTTAACGGCTTAAGGACTTCAGGACTTCCGGGCTTCAGGCAACGCCTGAAGCAAGGAGCACGCTGGACAAAACCTTGAAGCCTGAATCCGCAAGGCTTGAGGTTTAGGGGTTCAGCACTTAAGGTTTAAGGTAGAGTTTAGGATGTAGATAAACAAACCCTAAGACCCTAAACCCCTAAACTCTAAACCCTTAAACCCCTAAGCCCTAAACCCTGAACCCCAAACCCTAAACCCCTAGACTCTAAACCCTCAAACTCTGGATCTGTGCGACTCGAGGCACCTGCACACAAGCCTTCACGCCCTCGGTGATGGCAGCACTCCTCGTCGCGCTGAGCGCTAAGGTCAGAGGGTCTTGGGTTTAGGGTTTAGGGTTTAAGGTTCAGGGTTTAGGATTTAGGGTTTAGGGTTTAGGGTTTTAGGGCGTTAGGCCTTTAGGCCTTTAGGGCTTTAGGGTTTTAGGGTTTGGGGTTTATAGGGTTTAGGGTTTAGGGTTTCAACGAGCAGCTTTAGGGGATCTTGAGTTCTTCAACAGTTCTCCCTTCTCACGACTATCCGTTAGTCATCCCAAACCCCCATGTAATTGCGATTTCAAGAACACCGCACGCGCATTTTCCGGGCTCGGATGCTCGTCATATTCAGACCTCCACCCTAAACCCTTTCTTTTCAACCCCTGTACCCTAAACCCTAAACCCTAAACCCTGAACCCTTTCTTTCAACCCTGTACTCTTGAATCCTCTTCCGATGAGCTACACCCGGAGATGTTGTTCCTAAGCCCGAAAGCCCCAAAACAAAAACAGACAAAAGAGTCAGACCCTAGGGCTGGGAGCTTACATAAGAATGGGTTTAGGGTTAAGGGCTTAGGGTTTCGGGTTAGGGTTTAGGGCTTAGGGTTTAGGGTTTAGGGGTTTGGGGTTTAGGGGTTTAGGGTTTAGGTTTAGGGTTTAGGCTGGGTCTAGAGCCGAAGGTGTGCATGGACATTGAAATCCGGGCTGCTCGCACATCAAGGGTGGTGATGCCGAGTGGTAATGCCTTGCAGCTTCGGCGGTAGGGCTGAACGTTTAGCGCTTGGAGATTTAGGGTGCGTATTGTTTTGAGCAAGAAGGTTCACGACTGAGCAGGGGCCTCTTGCAGGCAACTTCTATGGGAAGCTTCAGAAAGGATCCTTATCATCAAGATGCCCGAAATTGGTGGTGCTGGGAACAGCAGCAGCGGTTGCAGATTATCCTTGCTGATGTTGCTGCCTTGCTCCCTGATGCTTCCAATTTTTGCCACCCTACCGGTGCTTTTTCTATTGAATCCTACTGATACTTTTGACCACTTCTACTACCATCGTGCTGCTATCTTTCCTGCCTTCGCCTCTTCGCCATGCCTGTTCTACGAGCGCTGAGTTTGGAGTACGAATGGACCCGGGCCCATCACGAAGCGCACCTACTATAAACTTGGATTTAGGGTTTAGCGTTTAGGGTCCTTTGCTCCTTGAGCGCCTCTTTCCCTCCGCCAATCAAGCGGGAACCGGCGTCTGCAGGAGGCTGGGAGCATGACCCTTGGGTTTAGGGTTTAGGGTTTGGGGTTTAGGGTTTTGGGTTTAAGGTTTAGGGTTTAGGGTTTAGGGTTTAGGGTCTAGGGTTTAGGGTAGCAACCCGGCACCCTACGCCTTAAGCCCTAAAGCCAATAATCGAAAAGCCGAGATCCTAACCCCTGTCCCCCAGACCCTTGAATGCAGGGGCCCTGATGCTTTGAATAGGGTTTCGGGAGGATGCTATAATCTAATTCTACTATCGAACCCTAAAGAATAATGCCAGAACGTCTCCAAGCCCTATATTACCCTTTTACCCTGAACAGCAACTAGGAGCCATGTGGCTTCTGGCAGCAGTCGTGGATCTTCTCGGTGTCCTGCGGTCGGCGAGGGGCTCAGTAAGTGGAAGTAGAGCTTTAGGGATTTACTGGGATCTTGTTAAGGGACTTAACTTAAGTTACCATAATAGGGATCTAAAGCAAATAATATGGTTTCAGTAATATGGTAACTTAAAATAGGAGTCTATAGTAAATAATATGGCTTCCTTATTATGGCCTAGCGGGTTCACTTTCCGGGGTG
>CAJNJA010009995.1:0-14465 GCA_905231915.1 Symbiodinium necroappetens | reverse complement strand
AGGGTTCAGGGTTTAGGGGGGTTCGGGGGGGTTTGGGGGGTTTGGGGTTTGGGGTTTGGGGTTTAGGGTTTAGGGTTCAGGGTTTAGGGGGGTTCGGGGGGTTTGGGGGGTTTGGGGTTTGGGGTTTCAGAGTTTAGGGTTTCAGATTTTAGGGTTCAGGGTTTAGGGTTCGGGGTCTTGCGCGTAGTGTAGAGTTGACCGTGTTCAACCCATGGCTCACTCAAGCTATTCATCCAGCGCTGTCAGTTCCGAAGCACCTACTGAACATGGAGCCCTCAAGAAGCTGTGGTACTTATGTTTTCCCCACACTGAGGGTTCATGTTAGGCTCCACAGTAATTTTTGTGGCTTATATATTTAGGATCTTAAGTAAGGTAACACCACAAAGGAACTACTTTGGAACCTATGGGTATCTATACGCAAAACGACCCATAGTCTCCTAAGCAATAAGGAGCGCTTGGACCTGCACGGTCATAGAACCCTCGGGAATTTAGCACAACAGCTGTGCATCATATCTCGGTAGTTTTAAGAAACACCTTCGTCCTCTAGTCCGCGGAGTACTCGAATGCTCAACATCTGAGGACGTTTTCAGAACTGCACACTGATATAAGTTGACAAGACAGCAAGTAAAGCAACGTCGTACCTGTGTCGCCACTTACATGCACATGGGTTTTTCTCTAAATTGGGATCCCTTTTTGGGGGTCCCCAAAATAGTGCGGCACCCTTATTATGAAAAGGACCCTCAAAGGGAGCCTATTTTAGATAACTACCCACATGTACAGTAGCTGCAGAGTCACAAGACAACCTGGAACTTTGAACCCTGAATTTCCCAAGCTCTCGAAACCAACAATCCCGAATTTCAATGATTTGACAAGAGTCCTAACGCCGTTGAGCTGAAGAGAGCGAAATCTTCCCATTGAACATGCCGAACTCGTTGGCTCTGAGCCTGCCAGCTGTTCCGGGCTTCAGGGGTTTGGGATTTGGGGTTGATTTTGGCATTTAGAGGCATCAGGAAGCAGGAAAGACGTTAGGAACCGCTGTCTCTGAACCCTCATGCATCCACCATCCTCAACCGATGTTTTGTCTACATGTGCAGGACGAGTTCCGCATACTCACTTCCGGGCACACGAGTGAGCTTCCTTCACCATCACAAGGATGAAGCGCCCTTGATGACCAGGATGACGGAGTAATGGAATAAAGCCTGCAACGATGAGTTGGGGATTTCCTCAACCCCAAACCTCACACCCTATAGCCTATATCCCAAGCCCTAAAACCCAAACCCTAAAACCCTAAACCCTAAAAGACCAAAACCCTAAACCCCGGCTCCAAGGATCATGCTGTCAAGCTGAATGTTTGAATGAAGCCATGATGCTCCCTACAGGGCCCTAACTGGAGTTCAAACGTTGTAAGACAAAGACTCACGGCGGGCGGTCCCTACAACCCTACAAGCCCCAACACCTTGATAGGACCTTCCAAAATCCGTGTTCGTGGTTTAGGGTTTAGGGCTTAGGACTCTTTCCGAGATCCCTGAAAAAAAGGATCCAAGACTTGCAGGTATTTGAAAATCTGGAGTGTGTCCTGCTCTCGGACCTTGGACGCACCTAAGATTCCATCAGCATGTTTCACCGCTTTTCTCACCCATGGCGCGCAATGCGTTGCAACGACCGGTTTCTGGATTTCATAGACCAGTGCACATACTTTTGCCGCCCTAAACCCTAAGCCCTGAACCCCTAAACCCTAAACCCTTAACTTTAACCCTAAACCCTAAACCCAGTTTAGGCACCGCGTCTCCCTTCCAAGGATGGCCAGGGTTTGCCAACATGAAATCCAGCCCGAGCTCGCTGGCCTGATGAGCCCCTGTACCTTAACCGGGCAGTGTGTCGGATCAGTTTAGAGTTTAGGATATTTAGGATATTTAGGGTTTAGGTTTAGGATATTTAGGATATTTAGGGTTTAGGTTTAGGATATTTAGGGTTTAGGGTTTAGGATATTTAGGGTTTAGGGTTTAGGATATTTAGGATATTTAGGGTTTAGGGTTTAGGGTGTAGGGTGTAGGGGTTTAGAGTTTAGGGCAGTTTGCTGGGCGGGTCCCCGTCCATGCTGGCAGAGGCTCATGTAGAAGCGAGCTCCGAGGAGTGCATGCATCATGTAGTGACAAACCAGGATGCCCAAGACATGGCCAATGCAGCTGGGACATCAGTACAGCATGCCCGCGAATCTGTGAGTCCCCGACCCCCCAACAGTCAGCAGTTCGGCCCTTCGCATGTTTGACTTGGGCTGGTCTAGAGATTGTATAGGGTTCGCAATAAGTGGTGAGGTGAGGTGTGTTCGGGGTTGCTTTGCAAGAGGGGCCTCGGAACAAATCCAAACATCATGCTTCTGCATACATTTTCGAGTAATGAGTAATTAAGCTGTGTCCTTCATACAGGCGTGTCTTTGCCCCAAAGTGACTAAGTGGAATCCTTCTGAGTCGGTGCTTGTTGACCCGTGTTCGAGGCAGCACCAAGCAGCTGCATGTATGAATGCTGCCGTGCAATGGGTAACTATCCCACTTTGCCATATGCCTTCGAGAGATCAAAAGGTGTTATTGACTCACTTATCTACACTCCTGTCACTGGTGCACCCCAAAGTCTGCTTCGCCGCATATGTTGTGAGATCCGCCGTCTTGTCGTCCCCCTGTACCTGTAACTGTAATCCCAGCCACACCTGACAGTCCACACATCCGGCAATTGGGTACAGGTGCAGAGTAACCAAGTCAGGTATCCCCCAAAGCCGTCAAGCCCCCAAAATCCTGAAGCCGTGAACCCCCAAGCCTCAGACCCTTGTATTTAATTGTGTCGACCCATGGGGGGCTCTACTTCTGTGACAGCTACTTCACCGGTTTCTGCCTAAAGCTCTTCTCCTTTTGGGGGGACCAGAAAGCACCTCCGGATCCGGGACTGATCTCTTCGCTTTTGGGGATGTCAGTTTAGGGTTTAGGGTTTAGGGTTTAGTCATGGAATATCGCATCACCTGGTTCAAGAAGAGCCGACTACGATTCCTCCGCAACGTTCGCCGGCAAAGCTTTTCATCTGCAGTCGCAAGTTCAGCCTACAGCCGTCTATCGAAGACCCTAAAATTGTGTAGGTGTCCTATACCATAGAGGGATTCATAGTATTAGGGTATAGGGCCCCTACTTTTCGAGGGCATTTGGTCCTTAAGGTGGTTGGAATTTTCTCAGTCTCAACTCAGTTTTCAACCCGATCAGTCACAGCTCCTACCGGGTCCTACCGTGCATCTTTCCCCCCGCCTGGGGTTTAGGGTTTCGGGTTTAGGGTTTAGGGCTTAGGGTTGCTCGGAAATGAGAAGCATCGAGCATGTGCCCTTGATTGCATTCCACGCAACTTGTCTGCGGATGCGACCGGGATGAGTACAAGCTGTGGTCTCGACCCCATCATCGATCTGCAAGTAAATTTGCCAGGCCGGACAGGTGAGACATCATGTCCTCAAGCATGAGCTGGAGGTTTCTTCCCCAGTGTATAAGGTCATGCATGTGTCCGTCTTGCAGGGCTTTCTTGAATTCGGCTTTTGCGTGCCTTTGCCGGGCTCGTACCCAGAAGGACTTGATTCAAAGCTTTGAACCTCTACTTGGTTCCCCATCCCTAAACCCCTAAACCCCTAACCCTAAACCCTAGACTCTAAACCCTGAACCCATATTCCGACGCATCGAGTCCAATCCCAGAAGCCACACAAGGCCTTATGTTTAAAGTCCTCGACATGTACAAGGCTTCAAAAGATCTCCGTTAAGAGAGCTTCCAAAGTGCTTAATTATGCCATACTTAGATATACCTTCCATCAGCCCTAAGCCCTAATTAAACCCTGTAAATCCTTAATTTACTCGGGTTCACGGCACTTCTGATGAGAGCCAGAACAGCACGCGAGCATGTCTTTCCCTTGGCAAGGAGTGTTAAGCAAACCCTAAACCCGAAACCCTAAACCCTAACCCATAAAAGCCGAAAGCCCTAAACCCCAATCACTAAGTTGTGGGTTGGGGTCCCGTCCAGTTTGGCCCTGGGTTGGCAGATGCCTTTTGGCCTCTGTTTAGCGGAGAGTCGTAGAGTGGTAGAGGGCTTAAGGGTTTACCCATAGGCCCCTAAGTAGTTCCTTCTTGTGGTTTATATTTAGAATCCTATAAAGTAATCACAAAAAGGAACTACTTGGGGGCCTCTGGGTAGGGTTCAGCTTTTGGGGTGAATCGTTTTCGTAGCTTGCACATTGAGCGATTCGTTGATGGCAGCAAAAGAACAATGTTAGCATCAGAAAGCACGAGCCCGCTGGGATAGCATGCTGATGGTGAAAATTACACACAATCTCAGCCACATCTTGCTGATGACATTCGCAATGATGCTCTTACGCAGCAACGGCCGAAAGCCCTAAAGCCTCAAACCCTAAACCTCAAAGCCGAAAGCGCGAACACATGAACAAACACTCAACCCTAAGCAATTTAAAGCCCTGAACTCCAGTTCTTTGCAAGCCTAAGAAGCCCGTCAAACACCCTAAACCCTAAACCTTATCCTCTTCGTCAGGGCTGGCCGTGGTCCAGATCTCGGTGGATCAGAAAGAGGACTCGTCTCGGTTTGGGTTTAGGGTTTAGGTTTTAGGGGTTTGGGTTCTAGACGTGTTCATTCTACAAGGATTCAGGGTTTCGGGGGGTTTAGGGTGTAGCGGGCTGCTGCAGCAGACTGTGCCAGCACGGTCCCGGGCCAGCTTCTCGCCGCCCATCCGTCCGTAATGAAAAAGTCTTTAGGTGGCCCAGTGGGCAAGATGTCACCCTTTCGGGATACTGAAACCTCACAAATTTAGTCTAAAACCCTAGGCCCTAAACCCTAATTCAGGCCCTAAGCCCTAAACCCAAAGGTTCAGAACTGCAAGCCCAAGGTTGCATGCAAGTTCCAGTGAATGTAAACCCTCGAGCCCCGATCTTGAAGCCGAGTCATGCTCAGGAATACTGGAGCTTTGCAAGGGTTTTGGGTTTAGGGTTTAGGGTCCCGGGAGGGGGGCCCGGCCCTTATGTAGAACCCCAATCTGGCTTGGCAGTTTAAGCCTTTATTTCGCTAGAGATGCAGTCAGAGCGCGACTCGCCACACCGCGCTTCAACAGCGGCTGCCGCACTAACTGCAATCACACATTTGTCCTTGTGGGTATTTTCCCTGTCTGGACCCCCAAAGTATGTAGAATAATGGCCCTTTAGAGGTTTTGGGCCGTTATTTTGCCTACTTTGGAGGGCTTTAGGCAAACCAATCCGCTTCAAGGCCCTAGCATGGGAGCCTAAGCAGATGCCAGGCTTTATCCAACTTGCAGCTTTGGAGACCTGAGCCACCCCCATCCAAAAACAAGCTGCTTTTTTAATTAATTAGTTAAATAATTACTGAATTAATCAATTAATCAATTAATTAATTAATTAATCACTTCATTAATTAGCTAATTCATTAATTCATTAATTAATTCGGCTCATTCATTCATTCATTCATTCATTCATTCATTCATTGATTCATTCATTCATTGATTCATTCATTGATTCATTCATTCATTCGTTCATTCATTCATTCATTCATTCATTCATTCATTCATTCGACAGTTAATTGATTAATATGTATGTATGTATGTATGTATGTATGTATGTATGTATGTACGTATGTATGTATGTATGTATGGATGGATGTATGTATTTTAAAAAAGCAAATCCATAGCCAATTCAATACGATAGCACATATACATATATATATATATATGTATGTGTATATATATATATACATGCTCGTCAGGAAGTTTGTTTTTTTGGCGAGGGCAAGTCCGATCCCAAGCCCGGAGGACCTGCCTGCGCTGCTTCGCATCACGAAGACGGCCATACTTCCTCGCGATCGAGACAAAGTGCTGGGGCTCTTAGCTCGTGGGTTCCATTTCAGCTTTATGTTTATAAGCCCTAAACTTGCCCTAAACGTCTAAACCCTAAACCCTTAGTAAACCCTCAGCCTTACCTAGACCCCTCAACCCTAAACTCTTGATAGACCCTCAGCCTTACCTAAACCCCTCAACCCTAAACCTGTTTTGTCAGTTGGAGGCTTCGTGTGCGGAGTCCCCGCGGGCCGGCGAGTTCGTTTCTATGTTTTGGGTTTAGGGTTTAGGATTTGGGATGTAGGGTTCAGGGTTTTAGGGTTTAGGGTTTTAGGGTTTAGGGTTTAGGATTTGGGGTATAGGGTTCAGTGTTGACACGACTGACACACAAGTTTTGCAAAACTTTGGCACCGGCTAAAGGAATGCAATACAGAGGTGTGAAAAATTGCAATAGTGTCCCCTTAGAGAGCACCGCCATGCTCTTTCCTTTCGCAGAAACTTGCAACCACCAGCACAAATCCCAGCATCATGAACTCCTTAAGCCCTTCCGCCCGAATGCATCGACCGACCATGCAAGCCCCAAACGTGTACACACTGGGCCCACCCATGAAGCCCAGAAACCAGCGACATAAATCATGAACCGAACCCAGAGCTTGCGGGTTCCTTAAACTGCGTCAATCCTGAACCTCATAAACTTCAGGCGCCCGCAAACCCTAAAACCCTAAAGCCTAAAGCCCTAACACCCTCAAGCCCTAAAGCCCTGAAACCCTAAAACCCCACAACCCTAAAACCCTAAAGCCCTAAAGCCAGAACCCTAAAAGCCCTAAAACCCTAGAACCCCACAACCCTAAAACCCTAAAGCCCTAGAGCCCTAAAAGCCCTAAAACCCTAAAGCCCTAGAACCCTAAAAGCCCCTAAAGCCCTATAAACCCCTAAAGCCCTAAAACCCTCAACTCTAAAACCCGAAACCCCCTAAAACCCGAAAGCCCTAAACCCTCAACTCTAAACCCGAAAACACTCAACGCTAAACCTCCCGAGGTCTCAGCTGATTTCGCCCCGCGGGGCGCGGCCCCTGCGGCCGGGTCTAAGCCTGCGGCGAGCAGGTTTCGGGCCGAGGGTTGAGGGGTTTAGGGTTTAGGGGTTAGGGGCTTGGGGGTTAGGGGTTTAGGGTTTTGGGGTTTGGGGTTTAGGGGTTTAGGGTTTTAGGGGTTTGGGGTTCAGGGGTTTTGGGTTTAGGGTTCACGTTTAGGGTTCAGGGGTTAGGGTTGTATGTAGGGAATGTAGGGTTTAGGGCTCAGAGGTTAGGACTGAGAGTTTAGGCTTGGAGGCTTACAGCTAGGAGTTTACGTCTTGGGGGAGTTTGGGGCATTTTGTGGTTTGGATCTATAGTGTCTTTGTTTTGAGACTTTTGGTGGCATCATACTCTCTCTCTCTCTCTCTCTCTTTGTGTCTATGTGTTCTTGCTCTGGCGGGCGGAGGGAGGGGAGGGGACGTGGGGCACGTCTTTACGTCTGCAGTCATCGGGATTTGTGGAGCTTGGGGCTTTGGATTCTCATTGTGGGTTAATTCTAACCCTACTCCTGTCCGGCTGGGGCTTAGCAAAGAGCTCAATTACTCGAGCATTAGGGTCGTAGGCATTTCTGACCGTTATTTTGTGGCGTACATGGTGTTGTTGTGCGGTTAGGTTTGCTTTGTAGTAGTGTAGTTTTGACTTGTTGATTAAGCAGGGGTCTTGAACTCAAGATCTAGAGGGTCGTGAGTCTTGGTCTTTGGGCTCTTCGGGCTTAGCCAAGCAGAGCCGATGGAGATTCTGGCGTTTCCGAGCCACACTGTACAGTGCAGAGCAGAGTGTAATGCGGGGTGACCAGGAGGTGACGGCAATGCCTCGTGTGACAGCTAGACCAAAGGCGAGGGTACAAGGCCCGGCCAACATAGTTAGACCTCAGAGATAAAATAGTAGGGATGCGTCTTGCAAGGACACCTTTTTACATCAAAGTGTTAAGGGACCCCGTAATCCTAAACTACTAGCCTGATGAATCAGGTGCTTTGAGAGAACGTGCAGGTTAGTTCAAGTATAGGCACATATAATATCTCTCTCCATACATATGTGTATATATATTTATGCATACCAAACTAATTAATTAGCTTTGTCTATACATTTTGTATGTGGAAGATAGATGCATACGTATGTACATGTTCTCTAGGAAGTCCCCAGAACGTAGGATATCATTACCATCAAGTCCTCAAGATAGAGTGTAGAAAATCTGAACACCAACAGCAGTTATTCTTAACTATAATCTCTTTTGTAGTTCTTTCTTTTTTGTGTAAGGAAACTTCATATTTAGGGTCCTACAAGGTAACCCCCTAACCCCTAGTAAACCCTAAAATCCCTAAAGACCCTAAACCCTAATCTTTGAGCTGTTTGGTGACCTATCTCAAGAGTTGCTCGGATTCGGAAAAGTTCTCCTGTTTTACGTTGTTTTCGAATACCCTGGATATCAGTATGCCCAAGTCGAACTCAAGATATGTGTCAGTGAAATGGTTTTCCGAGGATGGAAAGCCAAACATCGTTGCCGATCCCACCAACAGGCCGCTCCAGCAAGCAACTGTCCAGGAGTATGTGCAAAGACTCTTCCAGAGCGGTCTCGCCGCTGATCTGGCAGGCCTTCCGTGGATGAGATGGAGCAAGGGGCCAGGTCAACACAACTGGTCCTGGCAAGCTTTGAGCTCCACCTTTTTTTTGGAGTTCACTGCAAGTACCCGCAGCCTACATCGGGAAGACCGAAGACTGGAAATCACAAACCAGCGGGTTTCCGGTTTAAGGTCTACCCGGACCCCAAATAACCCTAAAATTTTTAGGGTTCCATCTGTTCTTTATATAAGTCCTTAAAAAGGTAGGTTCTTTCGGGCTTAAGGTCTAGAGTTTGGGGTTTAAGGTCTAGGAACGTAGAGGGTCCTGAGAACTGAAATAGTAGAAAGTACATAGGTCTCCATAGAGGGAATACCTATTACTTAGGGGCTGGGTAGGTAACCTTTAACCTTTTCCTTTAGCATCAAAACAGCCCAACAGCCTCACATCATAGGGTCTTTGGGCCCAGAAACCTTAAGATATGAGAGGGTAAGGGTTTGGGGCTTATATCATCCTACTATAACTCACAAGCCTGACCTTCTTTTGGGCAAAGGTTCTCAGTTTCTAAGATTATGGTTTGGGTATGTATCCCCCATGTAGGTACCTAGGGCCCCTCCCCTTAAACACATGTTTCGATTTGCAAGAAGATTACTTGCTTAGGGAAGTGGCCCGGCGGGTCCGTGTGCCCGTATAGGATATACTTTGACCTTAAAGTACACGTATGGGTCTGCTTTGAGGTTAAAGTAACTACTGTTTGCGTACGTTTTCTCCAGGCTTGCGATGTGGAGATGTGCTGGTCGCCCCGCAGATGCCCGTTCCGGACCTGTTCAATACCAGGGTTGCTCCAGCGTGGTTCTAGGCCCTAAACCCTAAACCCCTAAACCCTGAACCCTAAACCCTTAAGCCCTAAACTATAAGCCCTAAACCCTAAACCGCATTTTGGAGGCTTGAGTTTCAGAGTTCAGGGTTGGCACTTTCGTCAGCCGGGGCTTATGTAGGCTCTGGGGTTCGTATCTCGGTTCGTTCACCATAGTGCTCAGGAGTTCGGAAACAATCTTAGCAGACCCTAAACCCTAAACCGTGACTGAAAAGCTCTCCAAGAGCCACCCTCTGAAGCTCTCTGAACATGTTTCGAGTTGTTGCGCGAAACGTAACGAAATACACCAGCTGGCAAAGCCCTACCCATAGGCCCCGAAGTAGTTACTTTTTGGGATTACCTTGTAGGATTCTATATATAAACCATAAAAGAAGGAACTACTTAGGGGCCTATGGATACTAGTAACGCAGAGCACCTATCACTTGCAGCTGCAGTAGGTGCTCCGGTCTCCGGGTACATCCCGAACGTTGGGGTTTGCCTGAACCCCGACCCGATGCATCAAATGGGGTTTAGGGTTGAGGGTAGATATGGAAAGGTGAATTCCATAGGGTCCAGAGGTCCAGATATTTGGGGTTTTGATGGGTTTAGGATTTACCCATAGGCTCCATGGTAGTTCCTTTTTGTGGTTTATATATTTGGGATCCTATACGGTAATCCCAAAAAGGAACTACTTTGGAGCCTGCGGGTCAGGCCTAAAGCCGAAGCCCTTAAACCCTAAACCCTAAACTTGTAAACCCTGAGCTCTGCCACCCTAAACTTCTAAGCCATAAGCCTTTTAAACCCTAAACCCTCAACGCCTAAACCCTAAACCCCTAAACCCTAAACCCTGGGCTGCAGCAGAATGCGTATGTTGCTCCTGAAGCCTCACTAGGGTTGATGATATAAATCCTGCATTACCCATAAGAAGGAATATACCATACTTCCCATAGTTTAGGGTCCTTAAGGTAATGCAGGCCTTAGATCATCAACAGTATCAACGCTAGAGCCGCCGGGGTCAGACTGAGAGCCTTAAGTCGCAAGCTCTTAAGCCCGGTTTAGGGTTTAGGGCTTTAGGGGTTTAGGGGTTTAGGGTTTAGGGCCCTACATATAGAGCTAGAGACCTATCAATGCCAGTATCATGCTCTTCCCAACTCTAATCCCAGACCCAAACAGAATGCCAAACCTAAACTCCAACTCGTGAAGCCCGTACCGCTGTGCTCCCAGCCCCATGACCCTTAAAACTCCAGCCTAGACTCGAAAAACCCGAAATCAGATCCAAAGCCGGCCTAGCTTTCAAATCCAGACAAATCCCACATCCAAAAATCCCTAAACCCTTCAGAGAGGACCTAACCTAAACACTAAACCCCTAGACCCTAAAGCCCTATAAGCTCTAAACCTTAAGCCCGAAGCCCCTCAACCCTGAACCCTCAACCCCAAACCCCGAAATCCTGAAGTCTACAACCTTTTAGGGTCTTATAAACCTCAAGCCGAAACCCTACAACCGTAGAGTCCTGCACAACCCTACAGCCTTAAGCCCTAAAACCTTACTGTAGGGGCCTTAATAGTTGGAACAGGGTTTTGTGCTTCATAGTATATATATATATGAATATGAATATGAATATTTTTAACACATTATAAGGACCCCCTCAGGAATAATATTGTCAATTATTTAGGCTTCTCTATATAGCCCTACAGCCCTAAACCCTAACACCTTAGAGCCACCGAGAGCCCTGCGGCTTGTGATATAAATCCTGCATGACCCATTATCAGGAATGTACCGTACCATAATTCCCATAGTTTAGGGTCCTTAAGGTCATGCAGGATTCATATTATCAACCGTAGGTAACCCTAAACCTTGAACCCTAAACCCTAAACCATTCTAGGAATCCTTCAAGGA
The DNA here is from genome assembly GCA_905231915.1 of Symbiodinium necroappetens. Lineage (NCBI taxonomy): Eukaryota > Dinophyceae > Suessiales > Symbiodiniaceae > Symbiodinium > Symbiodinium necroappetens. Next base: position 3,211 of record CAJNJA010009995.1, on the reverse strand, counting down.
GCCCTGGGCTTAGAAGGAATGTGCCATAATTCCCATAGTTTAGGGTCCTTAAGGTCATAAACCCTAACCCCTAAACCCTAGACCCTAAACCCTAAAACCTTTCACCCTAAACCATTCTAGGATGCTCAAGAGAAGGTGTAATTACACTTTTCCTTTCGTCTTTTCTGCCGCTATGATTTCCCGTTCGCTTACGGATACGATCACTCTTTATGGAGAGACTGCCGTTGTGCGCGAAGTGGAATTCGCTGATATGTACACACATTTGTACAACAGTTGGAGCGCGTCCGCGAGCTCAATGCTGGACCAACAGGTGAAGACATCGTGAATACGCAGTTCAACTACCTGACCAATGCGGCATATGGAGCCGCCTTGATCACGATGCAAGCCTTGGTTAGCACGAAAAGCAGCATTATGGTCCCCTATCCCGTCAATCCGACCACTCAGCGGATCGAGGCGTGGTTACGCCAATTCCCTAATCCCGAAACCCTACACCCTAAACCCCTAAACCCTAAACCCCAAACCCTAAACCCCTAAACCCTAACCTCTAAAGCCCTAAACCCCTAAACCCTAAACCGTCTCATCAACCCTAGGAGCTGGCTGTGACTTCCGGATCCTTCGCCGCGCTCCGCGCGGGTTCGGTGACGACCTGGGGCCGCGATCCGAAGCCAGGCGCCCATCGAGGCTTTGGAGTTTTCGGGTTTAGGGTTTGGGGCTTTAGGGGTTTAGGGCTTTAGGGTTTGGGGTTTAGGGCTTTAGGGGTTTAGGAAGTTTAGCGTTTAATTAGGCTTTGGAGTTTGGGGTTTAGGGCTTTAGGGGTTTAGGGGTTTAGGGTTTAATCAGGCTTTGGTGGTTTGTTCCTAGACCCGCCAGGGCTAAGGGCTCTAATGCTTAATGGACTTTAGGGTTACAGAACTTCTTTCTACTTTGCGATTTCAGTGTTGTGGTCATTTGCCAAGATTAAACCCTAAACCCTGATCATCCTAAACCCTCGACCCTAAACCCTAAACCCTAACATCCTAAGGTGGGGTTCCTTTAAAGGGGTTCCTTTAAGGGGTACTATAAGGGGTTAGCGACATCTAGGGTATATAAAGCTCCTTGTACCCATATAGTATATACTTATAGGCCTTAAAGGGGTTCCTGTAGAGCTATTTTAAGGCCTAAGCATATACTAGAAATCCAACGCACAGCAGGAGACGACGTCGTTGAGAGCGGCGAAGAGCTGCAGCAGCGGACTTGGCAATATCAGGCATATATAGGTTTGTCGTTGAAATGCTAGCATTCCCTTTGGCTCTTCCGTTTTGAGACTTTGCCATTTCAGAAGGACTGAAGGTCGAACAATTCAGTTCAGGGCTGGTGGTTTTTGACATCTCGAACAGAAGACGCGAAACTCCAAACATTACTAAATCGAAATGGAGTGACGGTGCCGGCTGGAACATGCGGTTTGAAGGCTGGCGGATCTCAAGGAGCAAGGAGGACTCAATCAGCAGATATTACCCCAACCCTCCAGGTACCTACTATATAGGGGCCCTAGGGGCTCTAGTACCCTATATAGTAGGTACCTGGGGGGTTAGATGTTAACTTGTTTACAGTTCCCTGTACACTCGCAGCGATGGAAGGACGCTGTGTCTGGCTTAAACAGCCCTCTTCCCCATGAAAACAATAGTGTTACTATATATAACATAACAAAACATCATTATAGTAATAATATGTTATCATACAACCCACAGTTCTCAGGTCTTTCATGCTCGGGCCCCGTTCCAACATTTAGGTCCATGCTGTGGCCGTGTGGCTTGGTGTTTCGAGTTTGCAGTGCAGAATTTGAGGTTGAGGGGTCAATGCTGAGGTGCCAGGTTGAGCTTTGAGTTCAGCGAGCTTACGATATGCTTCAGGTAGATGGGTGGTTCTAGCTGCAGTGCCTTTGCTGCAACAGGCCCTTCATACAATTCCTGAGCTCCCAGAACAACCGATTGAACCCTGAAACCCTGAACCCCTAACCTCAACCCTTTGACCAAAAACCCTTAAACTCGGCTTACTCGATGTACATAGCCCCTAAAGTGCCATGAGTTCGGGGTTTAGAGTACGTACAATGGGTTCCATGAGAGTTACTATAATAATACATAATGGTTCCATGAGAGATGATTCCCCGAGGCTGTCTGTTGGTTTAGGGTATGGGGGCTTAGGGTTGACTGGGGTTTAGGGTTTAGGGTTGGCAATGTTGTTCACTGTCACTTCAGCCCGAACGTGCTTGACTTTCATTGGTCACATCGGACGCGCAAGGCCCGAAGCCACTACTCGAAGTACTCTCAGTCTCAACTTAGCTGCTTGTTATACCACATTTACGAATCCCCTAAACCCTAAACCCTAAGCCGTCACTTACGACTCGGTTTCCCAGAAATGAGTACATTGGTCATCCAAGGTAAGGCACAGCTTGTTGCCTTTGGCCTTTAACCCGGAACTAAACCCAACCTAGCTAGAAGCTTGAATAAACATCGATGCTCTTTTGGGGTTTCTCATTATACGTATACTAAGCTATACCCAAGGGCCCCTGTATTCTTCATTCCGAGGTCAGGAGTCGTGGAGATCACAGCCCATGTCTCTGCTTTCGCAGCGCTGAAGGCTCGCAGGGCGACAAGTACAAGTCGGAGAGCTCTTGAGGGTTCACGGGGTGGAGCTGCTTCTTAAACCCCAGACCAAAAACTCCATACCCGAAGTCCTGTAGATGGGGCTAAGGAACCTGAACAAACTGACCGATCAACCAGTCCATTTATCAAGTCAGAAGAGTTGCAGGAGATATTGAAGATCTTCATCATGCAATTCTCAGCCGTGTCGCCTTCTGAAACTATAAGCAGCTTGAAACCGAAAACCCTACACCTTGAAAGCTTCAAATCGCAAACCAGACTTTCCAGTCTAGGTGATCCCAATTTTAGTCCATCCATGCGCGACCCTAAACCCTAATCCCTAAACCCTAAACTCCTAAACCCTATAAACCCTACACGGAAACCCCAGACCCCTCTCCAGGCAGACGGAACCGTCACCTGCTGGGGCTCTGCAGCGACAGGTGGGGGCGCCGTCCGTTTGCAGCGCTGCTTACGAAGTTATAAGAACCCTAAACCCCTAAACCCCTGAACCCTACACCCCTAAACCCCTGAACCCCTAAACCCTAGACCCTAAACCCTAAACCCAAAGCCCTGAACCCTGAATTCTGAACCCC
>CAJNJA010009994.1:0-14465 GCA_905231915.1 Symbiodinium necroappetens | reverse complement strand
TCGGGGCTTCGGGGTTTCTGCTGTTTTCGAGGGGGGCTTAGGGGTATGAGGAAATACTCTTACCAACTATTCCAAACCCTGTATCAGGTTTCAGGGCGCGGTTAAGCGTTTGAGGGTTTTCTGATCAGGTCCAGGGTTTGCACGTTGAGGGTTCTCAGTTTACGGTTTAGGGCTTATAGGGCCCAAATGCTAATCCCCTATTATAGTACCAATGCAGACAATAAGACGATTGAGATACTATGGCTTGACACTGAAATACTCTGAATTAGGGTCCCGTTTAGATTCCCCTAAACCTCAAAAGCCGACATAAACCTCCAAACCCCAAACCCTAAACTCCTAAACCTAGTATACTGGAGGCGCACAACTCGAAAGCACAGCCGATCCCGAAGTCGCTCAAGCAATACTTTTGGTGGTTTAGGGGTCAGGGTTTACAGCTTTGAGCTTGAGGGGCTAGAGGTTTAGGAGTTAGGGTCTAGAGGTTTAGGGCTTCGGGGTTTAAGGGTTAGGGTTTAGGGCTTAGGGTTTAGAGTTTCGAGGTTTAGGGTCCTATGGCCAAGCTCATCCTCTCATCTTAAGCATAAGTTGAAGGAGATCGGGTTCAGGGTTTTGGTGCCCCAAAACCTAGGCGCTAAGCCCCACGAAGGCCTTCCACACGATCGTCTCGCAGATGTTCGTGGCAATGAAGAGAGAGATACCGGAGCCCAGTCCGTATCCCTGCAGGCATTCTATGTTTAGGGTTTAGGGTTTAGTGGCTTACCTGTAACCGAGAAAGGCCTACCTTTTTCCGGAACCAATATGTAGAAACCATCATAAGGAACCCTAAAAGAGGTAGCTCTTTTCGGTTACAGGTAGGGTTTAGGATGTGGGGTTTGCATGAGGGGCTCACAGTCTACAAAGCCCTAAACTTAAGCCCCCCAAGCCCCCAAGTTCAAGACCCCGAAACCCTAAAAGTCGTAATATTTGGGTTTAGGGTTTAGGATTTTCTTCTCAAAACAGCGGGGCGCGTGGTAGGGGGTGAATCTACACGGCCTCAGGACGTTGGAACCTCCGGGGTTCTCATGAGGAAGCTGCTAAATGCTCTGTAAGGCTTCAGGATTCTTACGCTGGGTTCTTGTTAGGGGATTTGATTTAAGTTACCATAATAGAGACAGCATATTACTTACTATAGATCCCAATGTATGGTAACTTAGCTCAAATCCCTTAACAAGAACCCAGTAACGGTTATGATCGGCCGTTATGACCTTTATAGGGTTCGGGTTTAGGGTATAGGATTTAGGGCTTAGGCTACATGCTTGTTTCATGAAAGCTCGCCAGGCTCAAGGAGGGTTCTATGGCAGGGATACCTATAGATTTGTTATGGCCTCCCCGGAGGGCTACATCGGAGCTTGCCGGAGGACTCTAACGTATGTTTAAATGGGGACACCAGCAATGGACTGCCACAAATCCACGCCACCACGGCGTACCATAATGCTGAAGAAGGTCTGAAGTTGTGCGTTCTACAGTTTCTCTGTGGGGCTTTGGCTTCTGAATTTCGACTCCCTCCACAACGGGGCTGGTGGGCTCTGCATGATTTCTTTCGACATTCACGAACCGGTCCACCCTGGCCCATCACCATCCTGCCCATAACTCACGGAAACCCCAAACCCTAAAAGCCTGCAAGTCCCACTGCCTCCTCCCGCTGCTCCCGTCAACACCCAGGAGCTGTGGCCAACTGCACTGGTCAGGGGTCGCTGGCGGCTCCATCCTAGGGCACGCCTCCTTCGTCGTTGCCACGCCGCTGCCACAACCCTAAACTCCTAAACCCTAAAACCCTAAACCATTAAACCCTTAAGCCTAATTTTAAACCCCTAAACCGTAAACAAAAACCCTCAAACCCCTCGAGGAGAGACAAGACCGCTTTCGTATGATCGGGCCGGCATCCTTACCTGTGTGCCGCCATCTGAGGCGATGATGACCGCCTCCAAAATCCGAAAATCCCAAATAAAGCCCTAAACACAAATCCCTCAACCCTAAACCCTATTCCCTAAACCCCACAAGCCCCACCGACCCCAAACCATCCCTAAACCCATAACTCCAAAAATCCAGAATCCCCATACCCTGTAACTCCCAGAATGAAGCCTTAAATCCTTAAAACCTTAAGCTGTAATCCCCAAAATCCTTAACCCTTTCATGCAGTCTTCAAGTATCCATGCGCATGTCCGTCCTGCCCCAGAATACCCTGGGCTTACGATTTAGGTTTGGGTTCTAGGGTTTACGGTTTAAAGGTTCAGGGTTTTGTGTTTAGGGTTTGAAGTTTAAAGGTGAATAACAGGGGTTTAACGGTTTAGGGTTAAACAGTTTAGGATCTAGGGTTCTGGGCCTAAAAACCATCAACGACATACAACCATTGGCCTTCAAGCGTCTTCAGCAATGACCGCAGAAGCCTTAATCGCTATAAACGGGCTTTGGGGCTTTGGGTTTAGGCTTTAAGGTCTAGGGCCCAGGGGGGGATATCATAGGAAAAGTGCAAGAATCCCAAGGAACCCAATGGAAGAGCACTTTACGGAAAGCGGTGCCCCCTTGAGCCCGAACTCCCTTGTCGTGGCCTTCTGGAGCAGCTCATCTAACCTGGTCACCGTATCTTGCCACAGGACTGCCAAACTTGTGCAGGGTTTAGGGTTTAGGGTTTAGGGCTCTTGGAATCCTCCTGTGTTGGAATTCTGACAAAGTTTTCCTATCTACGCGATCTCAAGATGTACTCCTCAAAATATTGTATCTCAGGTCTGACCTGGGTTACGGGATGTACTCCTCAAAATATTGTGTCTCAGGTCTGAGCTGGGTTACAGGAGAGTACTGGGCTGGCATACACGGCTCAGCCAATAGTTCTGCGTGGAAATCTTGGCCTATCTTCCTGCATTTGGAGCCTTCTCTCCTCCAGCCTAAACCCTAAACCCTAAACCTGCACAGATTCGGAGCCTTCTCTCCTCTCAGCCTAAACCCTAAACCCTAAACCCTAAACCTGCACAGCACGCATTTCATCGAAGCAAGTGTGCCAGACGAAGGCTTGCACACAACTGAGCCTTTCAAGTCTAACGTTTTGCAGCTTGAGTCCCATTATCCCTGCAGCAGTGCTACCCATAGGCCCCTAAGTAGTTCCTTTTTGTGGCTTATATTTAAAATCCTACAAAGTAATCCCAAAAAGGAACTACTTAGGGGCCTATAGGTAGAGCGCTTTGTAAGCCCAACTGGAATTCTAAAAGTCCTAAAAATCCTATCAACCCTACTCAAACCCATACAGAACTCCTAAAGCTATAATCAACCCTATGCCCTGTAAGCCCGACTACAGCCCTACTTGAAAAAGGTCGCAGAAAACTCCCCACAACTGGGCATCCGGTCAGAATGGCGATGACTCCGGCAAAAAACAGCTGCCTCAGCAACGACTGGGTTCTATTAAGAGGGATTCAGGCTTTAGGTTATTAGGTTTTAGGTTGGTTTACCACAATCAGGAAGCCTTATTATTTAATATAGATCTCCATTGCGGTAATTCGAACTAAGTTCCTTAACAAGAACCCGGAAGAGGTTCAGAAGCTTTGTGGCACCCTCTTAGGTATTAGGCTTCAGGGCTTAGGGTTCAGAAGCAACCCTATGCAAATCCGGAACTTCGAGCCTCCACCTGCTTGAGGATTTGGGTTTCCGGGCTTGAGGGATTGGTAGTTCTCTGAATTAGGGTCACGTTGCAGGTGCCCACTACAGTACAGCACCCTTACAAAAAAGGACCGTGAAAGGGACCCTAATTTAGAGAACTACCCAGTTAGGGCTGAGTAAATTTCGACTTAAGGGGGGCCACAGGGTTGAACCACCCTAAACCCGAACCCCTAACCCCTAAACCCTAAACCCAAACCCCTAAACCCTACACCCTAAACCCCTAAACCCTAAACCCTAACCCCTCAACCCTGAAAAGAATTTCATCAAGCCTGGGGGGACTAAGTCCCTAATGCCAAGCCCTCGGTTAGACCTAGACCCCGAACTACGGTTGATGATTTATACCCATAATAAGGAACATACGAGAATTCCCATAGTTTAGGGTCCAGTACTGCAGGATTTTTATCATCTCTAGTACCCTCCACTGCAGCCTAAACATCCCCTCTGAAAGAACATAAAGGCTCTGTTAACTGGCACTTCGTCGGGGATCCAGAACCCAAGCCAAGACAACTCAAAAGCATAAGCATAAGCCAGACTTCAGTTTTATAGGCGCTTCATCATGGGAAGGGCGCCATGAGAATAGGGTTTTGGGTTAAAACCCCTACACCCTAAACCCTGAACCCTAAACTTTAAATTGGGTTAAAAACCCTAAACCCTAAACTCTGAACCCTAAACCCTAAGCCCTAAATTAGAGCAACTCTAAGGGCATGCAACTAGGTATTCCGACTCAGATTCCGAGCCCGATATGACTCTAAACCGGTACGCACGTAATTATACCCTAAACCCTACCCGCCCCCCCCTCCCTAAACCCTAAAACCCTTATCCTCAACCCTAAACTCTGAACCCTAAACCCCCTAAGCCCTAAACCCTTATCCTCAGGCCCAAACCCTGAAACCCTATCCTCAACCCTAAACCCTAATCCCCCCTAAACCCTCAACCCGTATCCTCCATCCTAAACCCAATACTGTTGATGGTAGAAATCCTGCATTACCTTAAGGACCCTAAACTATGGGAATTGTGGTTCCTTACTATGGGTAATGCAGGATTTATATCATCAACCCTAAATACCCTAAACTCCTAAACCCTAAATCCCTAAACCATATATATATCATCATCATCATCATCATCATCATCAACCGTATTACCCGAAAGCTCCGCACCTCTGCTAGGCTTCGGGAGCTCTCGGGGCCCCACGCGGGGAAGCAACCTACGTAAACGTACCTTCACCTACCGAAAACCTACTCTTTTTTTAGGGCCCCTATAAAACCCATATTAGGATTCATAATAAGAGCCAACAATGAGGTAGATTATGGTTTTTGGAGGTTGCGGGAAGCCGAAGATGCGCGAGAACCATGTGACGCCAGGGCCCCGGACGCGATGATCAGCGCAGAGGTGCCCATCCCAAGAGCTCGCCTAAGGGGGCTCGTGAGTTGCAGTAGGGGCTTTAGCATTTAGGGTTTACCAGCACCCCCCAACAGCCTCTATTTAAGGGTACTTGCGTGCGCCGCTTGAGTTTAGGGTTTATAGGGCTTAGAAAGACCCTTACAAAAAACCGCCCTTTGAAAAAATCGAGGTTCATAGGCTATCAAGATGATCTCTAGGCCTTCCCTAACATATTTACAGGTATTTAGAGCATGAGACCTCCGAGACCTACGACTCCTGGGACTTTTGTACAGGACCCTATAAACCCTAAAACTTAACAACCTTGAACCCACAACCTTAAACCTTAAAAGCCCTAAACCCTAAACCTTAAACCTTTAAAACAGTGGCCTGAGGGGTTGAGGTCGTGGGTTGTTCAAGATTGTTGGAGCGGTAGTCCCTAGACGCCAGAAGGCGTCGAGTGGACAACTTTACACATCTCATGTATGCATCCCTGATCTTGTTTCATATCATGCACACTAAAAAGTACGAACCTATAATCACTCCCATCCCGCAATCAAGTAATCACCAACATGTCAGGTTTTCTTGAACCCTTACAGACCCATAGTAAAGCCTGCAACAGCCCGCCAAAACCAAATAAAACCCAAGTAGGTGGGTAGTTCTCCGCATTACTAAATCCTAAACCCCTAAACCCTGAACCCCTACAAACCCTAAACAACTGTTGCCGGGGCCGGCGCGGATCGCCGTACATCCCGCTGACGACGTAGGCGAACGCCTGGACCCGGTTGTAGTTTCGGGGCCGTTTGAAGTACTTATGAATAGGTAACTACATACTGTTACATACTACTAGGGTTTAGGGTTTAGGGTTACCTAAACCCTAAACCCTAAACCCTAGTAGTATGTATGAATAGGTACCTCTATAGGAACCATAAAGGGAAGGCAAGAAGTTCCCCAAAGTGCCACGCAGTGGAGGCTGCTAGAGTCTGTGGAGAAGCTTCGGTTTAAGTTTGGTACGGTTTACGAGTTTAGGGTTTAAGTTCAGGGGCTTTGTAGGGTTTAAGTTCAAGGTTTTTAGGTCTAGGGTTTTGGTCAGAATTGGTGCTTCAGGCATAGGTAAAGTAACCAGTGTACTTCCAAAAGGAATATCAATGGATATGCCCCTAAACCCTAAACCCTAATTTGTCTGAGGAGGGCATATATTTCGTCCGAAAGCTCCAGCCGCTTCTTCGTGGCTACCTCCAAAGTATCGAGATGATCTTTCACCGTCTTCTCGAGGTAGTCATGGTTGTTCGAGAGGGTCTACAGCGGCTCACAATTTCAACGGCAAGAGAAAAAGAGAGAGAGAGAGAGAGAAAGGCAGACATAACCGGCACAGTTTCTGATGGCGTTGGCTTTCCCTACATGATCCTGTTCTAATTCTTGCAGCAGATTGCAGCTTCATACCAAACAAACTTTCACCTTCAGAAACATCCTCACGAAGTCCGTTCAGGCACCAAGTGGCCCGGGGACTTGAGACCGACCTACAGTGCGGAAAGGTGATCTGCGCCAAGTGCGTGATTAGAGAGGGGCCGAATCCTCGATTTCTGGGGCCTGGACATGTAGATTCCAGCAAATCTGGAATTTTAGCGGGCCTACCGCTCACTGGGCGAGCACCGCGGTGGTCCCACCGACCACATGCAGAGAATGGCTATTGGGGGCCCCCCCCCACCCGCCCTTGACGTATGACGTAATTCTATCGGAATAATATCGATTTCATATCCTGATTTGGCCTTCGGTTCCCCACCCGCAAACCTCAAATATGGTTTAGAGCCGGGTCACGTAGCATCTCAAGACGCCCACCCCGAGACTAACATGACCCTAACATGTAGTCTATAGTCCTGAACAACCTCCGCATTACGTCGTGCACCCTTTAAAGCCCAACCCTAAACCTTGCAGCGCACAACCCATTCTCAATCAGTCGTAAACCCTAAACTCGATTCCCTAACCCTATAATACGGGTCCACAGGACCCGATACTGAGGTACTGTGATTACGGACAGTAGTTTTCTAGTCTATAATATTTGGGAGAGGAGTATGATCTTAGGTACTTGCACCCCGAGGGCAAGCCAACCCCCTTCCACTTGGAGAAATGGCTGAGTGCTCCGCCTCTCCCAGCGTGATCAGCAACCCAAACCTGTTCAAAGACTGGCAAACTCGGGTGACTATGAACCACTAGCTTAAGGACCAAATGACCCTGAAAAGTAGGGGCCCTGTAACTTTGTACTATGAATGCCTATATGGCATATAAACCTCAAACCCTTCTAGGGTTCATTTTGTCCTTCAGGTAATGTGTCATAGTATAGCTACTCATTATTACGTAAACGAGCCTCTTGTAAGTCTACAAAGCCGGCCTTGGGGCTTAAGGGATCGGGCTTAGGCGGGTGCAGGCTTCAGAACTTAGGACCCAGGGCCGGGTTGTCGGCTTCAGGGCTTTCGGGTTTGAAAGCTATTACCGAAAACCATACCACCCAAACCCTAAGTCCCGAACCCCAAAGCCCAATGGGCTAGGGTTTTGGGGTTTGGGGGTTATAAATGGCTTATAGTGGCACACTGGCTAGGATTGCAGCTCTGGGTGCGACGCCTCAGGCGTTCAGAATCAGATTCACCGTCAGCACAGCGGGCTTTAACACTTGATACTACGGTCAGGCTCCTCTCGAGCAAAGTGGCCTCAAGGGTGTAGTAGGAGGCATAGTATCATCATCGTCTTCATCATGGTGACTGATGGTCGTGTGAAATGAATATGACTATCGCAGATATGACTAGTGTTTGCTTTATCATCAGGATCAGCATAACCTGCGGTTACCCGCAAACCTGTTTCGAAACCCGAGCCCAGGGTCGTGGTTACATGTCACCCCAATCAGAACCACTTACAACACTCACTTAGTCGTGAGCCTTGGAATATCTGAAATTCTGAAGACCCAGAAGACTTTGCCGGGAGTCCCTCCGACAGTCTACATCTAACTTGACATCGTATACAAACCCTTTAAGCAATGTTCCCCTGCCATAACTTTCTAGACCCTAAACCCTACTCCCCCGCCAACCCGACGTTTCATTTAAAGCAACAAAAACCGCATGGATGCAAAATCTACACTTGCGCAAGCGAAAATTGGGGCCCCTCGCAGCTTCTGAGCAGCAAAGAACAGGTTGCGGTCTTCTTTTAAGCTCCTGGCACCCGCGGCACTTTCATGCTTGCAGGGCTTAGGGTTTAGGGTCTACGGCCTAGGGTTTAGGGTTCAGCGTTATGCATTTTCATGCTTTGTCTGTTACGTCAAGGGCCGAAATGGATGCATGTGTCTGTTCTGTAAAATAAGCTACTTAGGCCGCAGGAATATATGTGTGTATATATATATATCTCTCTCTCTCTCTCTCTCTCTCTCTCTATTTAGCTAGCTAGCTAGCTAGCTAGCAAGCTAGCTATCTATCTATATACGCTACCCCCACCCCCCCCAATGCATCTACGGTTTGTCTGTGTTGGCATTATGTTGGTGCTACACTTTGCTCTTCTTGCAGTGGACCACGCGGTCATGCAGCACGCCAGAAACCTTCAGTTTGTAGCTTTTAGCAGAATCTGTGTGCAACATGACCGTGCGATTCAGGAGCCGCTTTGCTGCCAAGCCCTTCCATTCGATCCTTCGAATGGCACCGGGCCCAGGGGCTCGCTTCACTGTGATGTTCGGCTGCAACTTGTAGAGGATCAAGGTTTCGGGCCTGCCGCGCTGCACGATCCCCGCACACTGCTCCCACATTATAGTGGCTTTAGGCGACTTGATGAGGTGCTTGCATCCCGAGCAGTTCGAAATGTCCTTCTTGTCAAAAGTCGCTTCATGTGCTTCTACATCAATCCATGATTTGCTATTGCCGAATTGGATAGCCTTCTGTTGGTTTCCATGTGCTTTTGCCGGAGTTTGCAAAGTTTGCGCACCAAATCCTCAATGGCTTTGTGGTTCACGTTCAAGAGCATGCGGATGATACTTTGCGGAAGTCTGTGGAGTTCGAGAAGCAGTAGGGCGGCTTGAGACTGTAGAAAATGTGATTGGAGACCTTGCCCTTCTGTGAAAAAGAGGGTGTAGGTGATTCGGGTTCATCCATAGCTGACACGCCTTGCGACCGCAACGATGCTTGAGTTGACCACTGCGACCTTCCACCTTGAGCTGCGAAAGGGTTCCCTTTTTGTTTGGGCAGCAACTTGTCTGCAATGAGGATGCGAGTGATGTGGGAGTTGGATGCCTTGATGAGCTCCGGCAAGTCCTCTGCCGTTTGATCTGATTTTGCGTTGTCAGCGTGGTTGGATTCCGTTTTTGTCCCTTGTGTAAGCGAAACTTTTCCAAAGGGTAGACCGGGTAGACTTTATGATGGCCGGTCACTTCTGGACCAGGCGCATCTTGCCTTAGCCTTTTTTGGCAACGACAACAGAAGGAGCACTCTTGCCCATGTTGTATGCCCGGTAGAAGATGTTGGTGCTACGAACAAGACTACGGCACAAGCGAGCCAAAACTGAAATGATTGATGACGCAACAGTTGCCATGCAATGCCTTGGGCGCGGGCACTGAGAAATGCAATGGAGACGATTGGGACGGCCTTGCTTTTTCCAGCACCAGCGGACTGTAGCGAACTGCATCATGGCATCAAAAACCTCCCGAACAGCACTACTCGGTGTGTTTCATGCAGGAGTGGATGACTGCGACAGTGAGTGTGGATGTGCGTGCCTTATATCTAGAGTCATAGTCCTATATAATGAATAACCGAATATGTAAATGGACTTGGAACCTTGTAAGAGCATAAATATATACAAACTTGCACCACTGTCACACCACTATGTTTTAAATGATACATGGGTAGACTTCATGTAAGAACTAAGACATGTCCCCTTTTGTACTCGCTGGCGAGGTGGGCCGCCTCCTGCTCAATGAAAGCAAACCCCTTGTCGATGTCTTCTTCAATCAAATCTCCCAAGTGGAAACCACCACCTGAGCTCTTTTGCTGATGTGCGTGCACGGGAGAAAGACCGCAAAAACCTGCATTGCCAACCTCCCCGCTGTTCAAGAAACCATTGAAACCCCCTCTTGAGGTCATCGACGTTGTGGCCTTGCCAATTTAAGCCATGTCCGTGGCAAAGTTTGTCAATCACGTCCCTTGTCGGCTTCACGTCAGGAGCTTGCATATTAAGCTTCAGGACGCATATGTTACCGTTGTTTTGCGGGAGGACTACGAATTGGGTAATATAAGCTTGACGTCCATGACAGTTTTGGAACAGAACGGAGTAGGAGCTTGAGACCATTTTCCTTGGTTGACGACAGACTCGATCAGCTGTTTGTTGGGTGGCGGTACATCCATGATGACATCGACAAAGTGCTTGACCATACAAATTGCCTGGAACAGCAGTCATGGGAAGATCTGGAATAGTAACACCGCCACATGCCTGGTCTGACCATACTGCATACGGGAGCGGCTTGGATAAGTGCATGCCGCGGGTAGCATTGATGCCTGTCGTGCAATCCGTGTTACCATCACGAGCCGCGATGGATTCTGATGAGGCTAAAGGGATTGCTATTTGTTGCTAACTGTTCGACGTCCTCATTGCTTCGGCTGTAGGACACCATGGAAAAATGCATGAATATACACACCACGACCCTCTTCGTGCAGACACCATGCATGCGCACAACTGTCTTTTCGCATTCGCGAAAGTGTAACAGTCTGAGGCCACTGTGTGAATTCTTTCAACAGCAAGGCGTATTCGAACTTAGCTAGATGCACCTTCACAATCGCGAAAGGGCAGCAGTTTGAACTCACTTGGTGAGATCCTTCAAAAGCAAGGCGTGCTCAAGCTCAGCTAGAGGCACATCATCGCCGTCTGCGTTCATGGAGAAACACACCTCCTTGTACCTCCAAACGATGGTGCATTTGATGAAAGTTGCGACTGGGATTATAATCAGGTTGAGTCTGACACATCACAACAAATGTCAGATGAATTCATGCCCAGATGCCATTTGCAAGCGTGCGATAAGGACGAGGATGAGGAGTTGGAGCAGATGGTATTTTGCGTGGGTCTTTTGGCACATGGTCGAGCACGAGCATCAGAATGTCGTTTGCTACATGGCGGGGTAGATTCTTCCACGTGGAAACAGCGAACTCCCATTGCAGCATGACCACGTTGTGTCAGAGAGGGCTACTGAGCTCAGAACCACACCAGTCTGCGCATGCCACTATGTCGTACACGTACACAACTGCTTCGAACATACCACATGCCGACTAAATAATAACAACCACAATAGTAACAACTAAAAGCACAAATTCGAGTAACTGTTGTGGTAGTAAATAGCAATAATATCCTGCCTTTCACAGGATAGTCTAGCGTTGCAGTCACGACTCCGGCACGCGGTTACATGCCCCTAGAGTGGTACCACTCGATTCTAGTTTGACACATAATGAGAATAGTATGATAGTCATATTATGCAGCACGTCAAAAACATTGGTAAAGCCAATGTTTCGCGTGCTGGGTGTGAAAAACACTGGGAAAACCAATGCTTCGTGAATGCTGGACGTCAAAAGCATTGGTAAATCCAATGTTTCGTGAATGCTGGACCGCCTGACGTCAAAAACATTGGTAAAACTAAAGTTTCCCGTGTTGCGTTGCGAAGACATTGGTAAGATCCAATGCTTTCTATGATTTCCATGATTTTCATCTGCGGTCGCCAGGGAGATTGTCCAGAAATCATAGATTCATAGGAATCATTGGTAAAAACCACTGATTTCCATATTTCTTTTCATGTTTCAACAGTAGGGACAGCACAAGAAACGAAAGCAGCCAGGAACTGAAAGTGGTCCACGCTGCTTGTAGTCTTAGTGCAGCAAAGTGACCTGAGGTAGATACATGGGGGGTGTACCATATATATATATATACATATGCCTATCTACGCATGTAGTGTATATAGACTATATAGGCACATGGAGCCTTCATGCTAAGGTTTGTGTAAAGGAGATGACTTTTTGGTAGGGCCTCATAGAGAATATGAGTGTTTTGTAGGAGTTTGATGTCGCTGCTCTCACCCTCATGAAACTTCAGGCCTTTCCGTGGGATCCTGAAAAATTTAGGATCCTTACAAGGACGGCCCTGTAAGTTTATCTACACCCTAGATTGTCTACCTATCTTTGACTGCCAGATTGTCTTTTTGTAGATACCCCCCTTCCCCCCCCCCCAAAAAAAAAAAAGTACTACGGTTCAGGGTCCAAGTGCGTGCAAGATCTAAACCCGAAGCCCTAAACATTGAAGCTTTCAAGACCTACCCCTTCATGAGAAAGCTCATAAAACCCTAAACCCTAAACCCCAAACCCTAACCGTGGCTCAAATCCGTGCCGGGTTGGCTGGTCCACTTCGATAATTCGAGAGCCCGCGAGCAATTGCATAATCCAACCTGGCTGAGTGTCTTAAAGCTGCAGGATTAAGCCCTTTAAGGCTTAGAGTTTTGGGTTATTAGGGTTTCTTTAGGGTTTTTAGGCCCTTTAAGGCTTGGAGTTTAGGGTTTATAGGGTTTCTTTAGGGTTTTTAGGCCTTTTAAGGTTTAGAGTTTAGGGTTTATAGGGTTTCTTTAGGGTTTAGAGTTTATGGCTTTTGGGGCTTGCGGTTTCAGGTGCATCGGCTGCCAGCCATAATCCAGCCTTTTTCACTTAAAGGTCCTAGGGGCCCATGTGCCTATACATAGTATATACGTATGTCTTAAATGCCTACCTTTTAGTAACGCCACAGCACGGTCAATGTATATCTGGTAACTGGTAAAGGTACATGAACCCAGGCAATTACCCGAACTGCGGCTATCCTGTGATCAGTTCAAGCCTACTTCCACTACAAAGAGGCGCCTATACGGCATAAATTCGAGTTGACCTTGTTCCTAGGGCTCTTGTTACTCAGACTTCTGTATTTCAGCCCTTAACATGGGTAGGCTTTTGGCGCTTCGGCCAGGGCCTGAACCCCTAAAACCCTGAACCCTAAACTGCTTTAGGGTTTATAGGGGCTTCGGGTTTTCTGGCTTAGGGGCTTTTGCGTTTTTCAAAACCCTGGAGTCCCAAAGAGCCAAACCCTCGGCCTAGAAGTCCCAGAGCCCAGTTCTTGGGTCCTTTGAGGGGAGGTTTCTGGTGGGCAAGGATCCAAAAAGGATCCAAGAATATTCAGAATAGTAGGACCCTAGACCCCATTAAACCCTCTAAAAAAGTACCCACACCTAAACCCTAAACCCTAAAACCCTAAAGTCCCCACACCCCGCAAGTCTCAGCAGTGCCTGAAGTCACGATTGGCGATATCCCCAGCCTCGACATGGGCTGGGCCGAGTCTGGGGCCATGGGTTCGGGGTGTAGGGGTATAGGGGTTTCGGGTCTTAAGGTTCCTTTTAGGGGCTTCGGGCCTTAAGTTTCTTTTAGGGGTTTCCGGTCTTAAGGTTTCTTCGGGGTTGAGGGTTTATGTAGGGATTAGGGTCTAGGCTGTTTTAGGGTTTCTCTAGGCTTGACCTAGACTTCGGGGTTAGGTTGGGGTTTGAGGTGAAGAGCTTGGGGGTCCAGCGTGCTGACGTGAAGCTTCGATTGCTTTGTCTATCCCTAAACCCTAAACCCTAAAACTGGTTCTCCGTAAAGCTCTAAGAAACTCTGATGCTTGAGGGTTCAATTTCAATAGACTATGGCCGACACTGTAATAACACAGTCCTTGCAGTCTTAGCTGGAAACCTGCAGAGAAATTGAAAAACACCTGAAAACGAAGCCATACTCCACTCCAGGCTACTTTGGTTAAAAAGCCTTGAAGCCCTCAGCACACAGCCACCCCGAAACGAGTGGTTTGCAATCAAAAGGCAGCGGCGTTGGGTCAAGCCCTAAACCCTAAACCCTAAACCGCACTGTAAGGATTCGACCCAGTCCCGCAGCTTCCCCGCACAAAGACAACAGAGTTCAACAGAGGCGGGCACTCCATCAGCGTCCCTCGATTCGAGGCAAGAATGACACGCATCCAAAAGAAGGGATCGGCACCTTTGGGATTAATTTTTGCAGGTGGTACCCTAAACCCTAAACCCTGAACCCAAAGTCGAATCTGGCGCTTAGACTTTTGGGGTTTAGGTTCAGGGTTTCCTGGTTCCCTGTGGAGGCTATTTTAGACATGACCATTCTTGATCCTTCTTGGGCTTTATCATAATTATAACAAAAATATAAAAGTGTATCCAACAAGGACCCAGTTTAGGTGTTCCGGGATCTGAGGCCAATGCTAGGTCTTGTTTATTTCAGGGAGGAGGGCCTGAGGGCTGGCGCTCCGCTCTTGATGGTCTTGCTCTGGGCATTGGGGCTCCGGGTGCACGAGGGCGCTTGTGCAAGACCCTAAACCCTAAACCC
>CAJNJA010009993.1:0-13615 GCA_905231915.1 Symbiodinium necroappetens | reverse complement strand
GGTTTAGGGGTTTAGTGGTTTAGTGGTTTAGGGCTTAGGGGTTTAAGGGTTCAGGGGTTCAGGGTTTAGGGTGCTTTGACAATTAGAATATGTTTTCTGATATAGGCTTTGTCTGGGGTCTAGGTGTTTGGAAAGTTAGAACGAGCTGTAGGAGATTTTGGTATCGCTACGTATAGGGACTGTTGCACACGGATGGCTTAGGGGCTTGGGGTGTAAGGGTTTTGGTTTCTGGGCATGAAGTTTAAGAAGTAGGCTTCAAGGTTTAGAGTTTAGGGTTTAGCATCGGGGCTTAGGGTGTCTCACTTAAGGAGCATTGGGCTCTCTGGAGGCCGGAAGAGCTGGGCTTCACCCTGAATTCCGAACTTCAAGCCAAAGCCCCGGGAGCGTCTAGAAAGTACAGCCCCCCTACAAGGGTACTTCACCGGAGCTCCTTTCCAAGGGCCTGGGTAGTGGCCCTCAAAAAGCCCTATGCAACCCTGTGCTAGGTGTCGATTTCAACAACCCCCAAATTCTTAATACCTAGGGCTCTATATTAAACAAGAAGGGAAATTACGCAAAATCATCCCGAACAGATACCTGGTATGAAACCCTAGAGACTACCCTTGCAGGCCAAGGCTGCCTCGCTTCGAAGTGGATGGTCACGATCAGGAAATGCACGTCCAGCGCTCCGTCAATTTCTTCGCCCCTAGGGCTTGGGTTTGGGGATTCTCTTGTTAAGAAATTTTTAATTTAGGATACCATAATAGGGATCTATAGTAAATAATAAAGTTTCCTTATTATGGTAACTTAAATTAAACCCCTGAACAAGAACCCAGTTTGGGGGTTTAGGTTGAAGGGCTTTAGGGTTTAGGGGTTTAGGGGCTAAGAGTTTAGGGGTTTAGGGGTTTAGGGCTTGGAGGATTGGGGGGTTTAGGGTGTCAATTGCTTCTCCACTTGGGCTCAGAGGTTCAGATGGAAGGCTCCGTTTAGAATTCTACAGGGTTCCTTTAAGGGTGACTGTGAGGGGCATTCTGTAGTACTTGCCTTGTGGGTACCTATCAAGGTCTAGAGTTTGGGGCTTTATGGAATGTTAGACGAGTCCTTTATACCTACTTGAACGGCTGCCACAGACAGATTCAGACAGACCTCTGGATGCAGCCACACAGAGGATCGATAACTAAACCCTGAACCCGAAACCCGGTGGACCCCAAAATCCGAACCCCCTCAGGATTTGGCAAGGGCACCCGCTTGTCTGAGGGGCCGGGGGGCCTAATAAGCCGGTCATGAGCGAAGCCAGAAACCCCAAACCCTAAACCCTAACACCCCAATACCCCTAAAACCCTAAACCGCTAACTCCGCGCCTACGTAGTAGAACCACAGGGCGCACAGGAAACCCGTCGTGAAAATCAACTCACGAGGTCCCCGCCCGCAACTACCCTCTCTAATAGCCCAAAAGGGAAGTTCTCTAAAGTAAGGTCCCTGATTAGGGTCCTTTTCCATAAGGGTGTCGTACTATATTTGAGACCTAAAAAGGGACCCGAATTTAGAGAACTACCCACGCACCCTCTCTTAAGGACCATAAGGGCTTTGTCTGTCTGTCTAGGGTTTAGGATTTAGGCTTCTGCAGACGGCGCTTGCTTCTGGGAGCTCGTGACCTGAGGCCTCTGAGTATACAATCTGTGCAACAGGATGCTTTCAATTACTGAACTGGTTCCCTGTTGGGGCTGTATTAAAAAACGATCATGTCTATTCCGTATTGGGTTTTGATTATAACAAAAATGTAACATTGTAGCCAACAAGGACCCAGGAAACGTAAATGGAATACAAGGGTTCTCTGCTGCAGCCGAGGCAGTGACGCTTCGTATTTCCTCTTCGCTGCTTCTGCCTTCCTTCGTCTTGAGGTCTGAGGGCTTAGGGTTTAGGGTTTGGGCGGTTAAGGGTTTGGGGTTTAGGGTTTAGGGTTTTGGGGCTTACTGTAGAGGGTTGAGGTCTCAGGGTTTGTGGCTCGGGTTTAGGATTTCGGGTGAAGGATGACGGTTCAGGGCTCGAGGATACGAGGCATCATCTGGTATTCCTTTGTTGGGCAAAGCGCTGAGACCCGAAGGCACCTTGGTAACTCTAGGTTTAGGGTTTAGGGTTATGGGGTTTAGGGTTTAAGGTTTAGGGGTGTAGGGGTCTGGGGGTCTAGGGTTTAGAGTTTTGGGTTTATATTTTCTGGTTCTAGTGCTGCTTCTACCACTACCACTGCGTCACGACACGACGACGACTTGCACCATCGTCCTTACCTTTCGCAGTTAGTCTTTTGCAGTTCCTCTTGCTTGCTCACCGTTGCACTAAGTAGTGGTGCATAGTGCCAAAAAACAACTGTTCCTTGGTACGTTTCAACCTTAGCCCGAAAAGTAACACATACCAGTGGTATTCACTGTAACTACACAACATGTAACATTCAAACAGATAGAACTGGGACCGTTATTAAGACTTCAGGCTCTTGCTGCGGATGGTGGTTGTCTGCTCTGCTGCTGTTGTACTTGTTGCTGTCATGGTGAAGAAGAAGAACAACATGATGGTGATGATGATGATGATCTTGATGTTGATGGCGATGGCGATGGTGCTGGTGCCGGTGGTGGTGACCGCGATGGCCTGAAGAGCTAAGCAATACCTGGGCCGTCAAGCAGCAGTCTGGTTAGCTGGTCCAGTTCCCCAGACCCCAGACCCTAAACCCTAAACCCCAAACCCTAAACCCCAAACCCTCAACCCTGAACCCTAAATCCTCTCGTGGCTTTCCCGGTCCAAAGGATCCTGCGTAAGGTTTGGAGTCTACAGCTCCCAGACGGGAGGATCCAGGAAGTAGGTCCCTTCTAAACGGGGTTCTTATAGAGTAACTTTTAGTATTATGGGGTCCCAAATCAGGGGCCTCTACTTTCTCTAGGTTCAGGCTTGCCGTCCTGTGGGTAGCATTGTGGCGCAGATCCGAAACCCTAAACCCGCCTTTTCTGATGCAGGGAGCCTTTGGCTGTTGGCACGATCCGGGGCCTCTTGGCCTTCACCGGGCTCTGCGGTCCCGGCGCCGGCTGTGATTGCTATAATTATACTTGGGTGCGGATCTCGGCGCACCTCGTTCCTCCAACAACTGCACGATGGTAAGGTGCTTGTGTCGAATTGCTGCCTTAAGAGGCAAACACATCTCTACATCAGCATTGGATGCAAGAAGTAGGGTGACAACTTCGATATGGCCTTCTTCACATGCCCGGCACAAGGGCGTCTTCCTCAAGGTCGGGCCGGTGTAGAACCTGGGTTCTCCCCATAAAAAAAGCCTTAATGATAAGGGTACCCTGTGGTTCCTGATATTTCGGCTTTAACCCTAAACCCTAAAACCCAAACCCTCTATCCTAAAGCCTGAACCCTAAACTCCAAACCCTCAACCCTAAACCCTGAACCCTAAACCCTAAAGCAATGGCAAAAGTGTACTACTCAGGAACCTAGGAACCCCTCATTCACATCAGCCCGGCTCTCTAGGAGTACTCGCGCCGTCTCCACATGTCCTTTCTCTGACGCCACGCAAAGAGCCTTCATTGCCGAGTTCATGAGCAAAAAAACTTTGCACTATTGGTATTCGGACGAGTTATACTCTCACCAAAGATATAGAACTGTACGAATTCAGCTACTAAGGAGCAGATGTCCGGGAGCCGTGGTCGTGCCATGGCATATTGGCATCGGCCCGATATTTCAGGAGCATGCGTACAACCTCCGAAAGGCCCTGGTCACATGCGATCATGAGCGGCGTGTCCTTGAGCCGCCGATGGCTTGCAAGAACTGGATCGCCTTGGGCTTCGAGCAATAGCTGCAAGATCTCCAAGTCCCCTGCCTTCCGCACAGGGCTCAGGTTCGGGACCTAGGATTTTTCCGGAGTCTCCGAACCTACTTCAGGTTAAGGGTTGCGAGTGTGGGGTTTAGGGTCTCGAGTTTGGGGTTTAGGGTTGGAGTAGACCTGGGAGGTAGGTAGGTCGGTAGGTAGGTAGCTTGGTAGATAGATAGATAGCTAGCTAGGTAGGTAGTGGGAAGGTCCCTAAACCCTAAAAACCCTAAACCCCTAAACCCCAAAACCCCTAAACCCTAAACCCCAAAAACCCTAAACCCTAAACCAGCTTTCGCAGCAACTTCTGGAACCCCCAAAGCGCCTCAGCGGCCTCATGGATCGCCGTAGTGCAGGCGCAGTGCTCTCGGTGTTTCCAGGGGTGCCATTCGTTCACGCCGGCCCTGGCGTTTAGAAGGGCTTAGGGTTTAGAAGGGTTTAGGGTTTAGGGTTTAGGATTTGGGGTTTTAGGGTTTACAAGGGTTTAGGGTTTAGGGTTTTAGGGTTTAGGATTTTAGGGTTTATGGTTTTAGGGTTTTAGGGTTTAGGGTTTACAAGGTCTGCCGAAAGTCTCCAGGGTAAATCCTTTTAAGTTTGGGCTTTCACCTATTTTAGGATCTTTCCAGGCAACCCCGAAACGGAACTACAATGGAGACTACAGAAAACCCTAAACCCCCAAACCCTAAACCCCAAACCCTAGTTTAGCTGGAACACCCAACAAAAAGCCCACGTCCCAAGACCTAACTGCAAACTGAACTCGCAAAAGCCCGGCTGAGCCTGGAAAAACCTCTATAATGCGATTTAGCGTTTAGGGTTTAGGCTATGTAGGGCTTAAGGTTTAGGGTATAGGGTTAGCCTATCTCAAGCCCCGCGCCACCCCTACAGTACGTCTATGGAAAGCCGGCACCTCAACCCCACACCACCGCCATCCACATACTCGAAGAACCCTAAAATCCGTAGATGCGCCCAAGGAGGAAAAAGAAGCCGTGATCCAAAGAATGGGAAGGCTCCAAAAGGCTACACCTTTTCGTCCCCAGTTTGAGAACCCCCTAACCCCTAAACCCTAAATTCCGTAGAAACCCCTTGGCAGACCCCCAACCTCGGGCATGCACCCAAAAAGACACAAAAAAAACTACAGACCCTACAAACCTCCAAGGAAAATCCGACCGGAGGAAAACGAACGGTCTTATGACGTGCGCTTACACCGTCTACACCAAACCTTGAAGACCCATGTGGAAGCCCTACACAAAAACCAGTACGGGCCTTGCGGCCTAAATACCCCCTGATACCCTCGAGAATACCACCGACTGCCCTTCATGAGCGTTCGAAACCATGAAACCGAAACCGCCTGACCCTGAAAACCAAAGCACCCTAAACCCTAAGCCCTGAAACCCTAAACCCTGAAACCCTAAAGCCCTAAACCCTCAAAAGACGGGCCACCTTGCATTGATCAGCATGCGGGCGAGTTCCACTTCGCCACGGCCGGATGCTTCGCAAAGCCCAAGACAGACTTCCTTTCCTTTTTGGAAGCGGTGAAAGAGGGCCTTGGGGTTACGGTTTAAGGTTTAGCACAGTTCGGTCCTGTTTTTCTATGCATGTCCGTTGGAGGATGTCGTAGGTCGGCTCTACCCAGGATTTCTGAAGAGTAGTTTCGGACCTTTCAGTCCAATGAAACGTCGATGTTCTAGGGGGTATGGGCTCCAGGATCGCCTGTTCAAGTTTCCTAAGCGAAAACAAATTGACGTTCGGACCTATGTGAGGGGATAGGTGATGTTCTGACACACGAGCTTGAACCAAGATGGAGGTGACTCGTGTGGCTAAGTGAAAAAAATCTTGCTCACCTGGTGGTTACCTGTAACTCTCTTTACCTACAGTTTAACAGCCATGACCCCTTAATTCGTAGGTAGAACCCATAAAACTGTAGGCAATTAGAGTCCCAGGTAAGTCTCTGTGGAAGTTGTTCTCGGAGAGCGGGAGTAGTGCGAGCTGTAGGTCCTGGTCAGCGAGTCCATCGAGGCTGGCGGAGTCCTCGAGCAGCGCGTTGTCGTGCAGAAGTGCCTTGGAAAGTGGCTCGGGGAAGCTCTGAACGCCTTCTTTTGGGGTTTGGGGAAGGACTGAACGCCTTCTTAAGAGTCTAAACCCTAAACCCCAAAGTTCTAGCATCCTCGTTACGAAGCATGGAGAAGCCCCCCAAAAAAGGGTGGCAACGTCCTAAGCCATCGAGAGCCGAAGTGCTTGAAGGAAGGGAGGCAGCCCACACGACTGCTGCAGATGCTTCTTGAGTTCCTTGCTGTCCCAAGCTTAAGAAAGGGGTCCCCGGACCCCTTCAGGGAGCATCCCACAAGGTAGATCCCTTAGGGGGTTCCTATAAAGGACCCGAAAGCAGTTAGGGTCCCAAATTCAGGGTTCTACTTTCTAGATCCTTCCGGGGGTCTGGGTCCTAATTACCCAGGATCCTGGGTGCTGGGGTTCAGGGTTGGGGCTTGGAGCATGCAGGGTTCTTCAGGGAAGCTGCCCAGGGCCTTAGGGGAGCAGTCCGGGAGAAGTAGACTTAGCAAGTCGGATACCAGTAAGGCTTACACGTAAGATGGCCCCAACTCGGGCAGCAATAAACCCTAAGAAACCCTAACCCCTGCAATACCCCGGCAACTATAGCAACTTGCTTAGATCCTCCAAGAGACCTCCACAAAGGTCTCAGGCTTTAGGGGTTTAGCTGCGCTAACCCTGAAAAACCCTAAACCCTGAACGCTACACCCTAAACCCTAAACCCTAAACTCCAAACCCTGAACCCTAAACCCTAGAACCCTGAACCCTAAACCCCCAAGTTTTATACCCTAAACCCTGAAGCCTAAGCCCCAAGCCCTAAGAATCGGAGCCGAAGGTTCCGCCACATTTTGAAGCCCCGTCTCGGCGAGCGAAACGGCGTCCAATCTCGCTCCCGAAAGCAGCCAGACGGTCAAAAGCTTCCTTGGCTCTTCTTGCAGGGGTTTAGGGTTTCGGGTGTAGGGTTTAGGGCTTTAGGGTTCAGGGTTTCGGGTTTACGGTTCAAAGTTGCGGGAGGGAAATTTAAAAGCTTCAAACATGTTCCGTCTCATATGCACCTTTCGACTAGTACTCTACCAAAAAGTCAAATCTCATGCTCAAGAAAGGCCTGGATTCTGCGGCGGCGTTTCCTCGACCATGGCTCTGTGTTATATATCTGGCGTCAGCACCCCTTTGAAGGCCGTCTCTGACCCGACCCCGACCCCTGGCCCGAAACACAAAGTAAGCCTGAACACTGAAACGATTGGAGATGCATAAGATCACAATCATGCGAATAGGAACGATGGCCACAGATTCAATAAAGAGGGAAAATTACCCTGAGAGGAGGATGGCAAATTCGCACAATGATCCTCTGCCTTCCCTACCCTGTCCTATGAAACCCTACCCGAAAGCCACTCCTCTGAACCCAGCTGGAGCCAAGGATCTCTTCGGGGGTGTTCAAATCCAGGGATCAGGCTTTGGGGATTTGGCTTTAGGCTTTGGGGCGATTAGGGCTTAGGGGGTTTCGGGGCTTAGGCCCTAAACCTGAACCCTAAACCCTAAACCCGTTAGGTCAAGAGCTTGAAGGTTGAAGGTTTGGGCTTTGCGGGATTGGAAGGTCGAGGGTTTCGGGTTCAGGGTGTTGTGATTTAGGGTTTTAAATTTTAGGGCTTGGGATGGTAGGATGGTTCTGGATGTTGTGGTTTAGGGTTTAGGGTGCTGTGGGTGTGTTTTAAAACTCCCCGCTTCCTGTCCAGCCGACTTTCGGGCTTGCACATCCCAAACTTTAAACTAAACCCTAAACCCCAAACCTAGGGGGTTGGGTTCGGGTTGTTGTGGTTGACCGTTTCGGGCTAAGCGCCTGAAAGTCGCTGGGCTGAGCGGGCACGAAAACGCACCCAACCGATACCAAGGCGTCGACATTCAACTTAGGGACTTCGAGACTTAGCCCTTCAAGCGTTTAGGGTTTAGGGTTTAGGGTTCAGGTCTAATAATAAGGGCCCTAGTACTTTGAATAGGGTTTTTTGGGTACAATATCATATAAATAGATTAAGGTGATTAAGGAATCCGGAAAAAAGCCTTGGTCACTAGTTAGGCTGCTACATGATAATAACCCCTGAAACAGTAAGCCCACATAGACTAGGGCTCATGATCCCAGAAAGACTCTCTCAAATCGCCGAGGCACTGCAAAGCATTCTCGTAGTTGCTCCGCTGTAGCTGCACCTGAGTTATGCGATGTCGAAATCTGGAACATGACTTGGGGGATATGCCATGGTATACTGTTCACCGCACTAGACTATAGAAATGAAACTCGTCGGAGGGCTCCGACATAAATCTAACTCGTCCTGCATATCAAGCTCCAACACCATTCAGACCAGCACCCTTGCAGAGTACCAGTAACAATTGCAAGCTAAGCCGAACTAGCATGCACTTGGCAGCTTCAGCGAAACCTGCGATTCCCCACAGGCCCCAGGTTACACATCCCCGCTAACTGTCCGAAAACCACCGCACCAAAACCCGAAAGCACGTACCCCTCCCCCATTTACAAAACACTAAAAAGTTCGAGCCGAGACCCCTTAAAACGGAAAGCACAAAACTGCAAAATCTTCAAGCTCTGAGCCCGAGAAACAGACCGGACAGTCCCAGAGCTCACTCCAGATGGTTGGAGGGTTTAGGGTTTAGGGTTTAGGGGTTTAGGGGTCTAGGGGTCTAGGAGTCTAGGGGTTAAGGGGTTAAGGGGTCTAGGGGTTTAGGGGTTTAGGGGTTTAGGCAACATGACTTATCAAGGAAGATGATTCAGAAACCCTGGCAGGAGGCTTCATCAAGATTTTCAGGGAACCTTTGGAGACTCCGAGCCGCAGCACCCAAAACCCTACACCCAAACCTCTACACCCTAAACGGCCCTAAACCCCACGCCCCCGAAACCCAGCACCCTAAACGCCAGCAACCTAAACCTACGCAAACCCTCAATTTCGGAGCCGACGCTTCGAAATCAAAGCTAAGGCTCGGACCATGGCTGCTGCATGCAGGCCCTTCGCCAAGCACCTGAGAATTAGGGGCGGCCTCGTCTCCCCTTAAGGGTTCCTTTGAAGGGTTTAGGGTTTAAGGTTTAGGGTGGGTGCTCTAGTATAGACCCCTAAACCCCTAAAACCCTAAACCACTGCCGGTAAAGGGGACCCTATGATAGAACCCTAGCCCTCCTTAAAGGGGTCCTTTAGGGTCCCTTTTTGAGGGTCCCTTCAAGGGGTTCCTTCAAGGGGTCCCTGATAATGTAGGGCTCTAGATTGTGGCCCCTTGTTTTCTGAAATTCATCAAACAGGCGCTACGTCTGGGGATTAGAGATGTTGAGGGTTTCGGGCTTGAGTGCTTAGGATCTAGGAATCTAGGGTCTTGAACAATTGTGGTTGGGTTGTGCACAAAAACTGCTTGTACATCATGAGCCTTCAAGAGAACGCTAAACCGCTCTCCAAAAATGCCCTGCGGCAAGAAAACTCTCAGCTCCTGCAAAGACCTAAGCTTACCTTCAAGCCCCTTTACAGGCCCTAAGTATCCCGAGCAAAGGCCTGGGCAGTTCGAGTTGCTTCGGGTTTTGGGGCTTTGGGTTATCAGGGGTTCTTGAGGTTTGAAGCAAAAGGTGCAGATTTCGCGTTGTGTGCAGGTCTTAGGTGTAGGGGTTTTGAGGCTTTGATTCAGGCTTTGTTGAAGAGGTAAGGTTTGGGATGTATTTGGGGCATAGTGTATTAAATTTTCGGGTGTCCGGCTTGGGGGTATGGTATGGTATGGTGTGGGGATGGGGATGGGGATGGGGATGGTAGGGTATGGAACAGGTACGGGGTCTGGGTATCGGTATGAGTACGCTTAGGAGTGCGGGTCGGGGATATGGGCATGGGTATGGGCATGGCGTGGTCTGGTATGGTATGGTATGGTGTGGTATGGTAGGCTCTTATACAGCTGAATTCGAATATTCAGTTTAGGACTAGGAGCTAGTTGATGCGGGCCGAGGGGTCAGGGTGTCTTCGGCTTGAACTCACATCTGTTTCCAGCTACTAAGCCTCTAGGGAGTTTAATATCGGATTTGTTCTAGTGTTAGTGGACTTAGAATTCGTGTCTTAGGGTTGGGGTGAAGGCTTTTATAACTTGGGGTTTACCACTGCATGCATGGGCTTCGGGTTGTGGAGAATCTTGGGATCCGAACAGAAAGGCTGTAAGTTGTCAGTAAGCTCTCTCTTTGGGTTTGGACTGTAGCAGTTCTGAGATTCTTATTGGAGGTGCATCGGTAGGCCACGGGGTGTGGGGTTCAAGGTGACGATGAAAGAAAGTCCCTGCAGCCAGAGTCTGAACCTGCCAAGAGAGCAATGCTCAAGTCTTAGACCGTGCAAAACCCTAAACCCTAAACCCCTAAAACGCTCAACTCTAACCCTAAACCCTAAACCCTAAACCCCTAAACCCTTAACTCGAACCCTAAACCCTCAACCCTAAACCTTAAACCCCTAAACCCTTAACTCTAACCCTGAACCCTAAGCCCTAAACCCCCCAAAACCCTAAACCCCTAAACCCTTAACTCTAACCCCAAACCCTAAGCTCCAAAGTGAACTAACAAAGGGAAACCGAAAAACTCTTGGGTCCCGACGAAGCGTTGCCGGCACGCCGGGCGAGAAGGAGGCCCTCCTAAACACAGGGTCGGGGGGCTTCTCATAACAAAAAACGTAGCAAATCAAAAACGGTAAGACCCTATTGAAATCCTCCATGACCGTAAAATCCTATCAACGCCCTTTGCAAGCGTGATAACCTACACAAATCCTATGAAACATCTTTCCCTTCAATCAAAACGGAAAGACAAAAACGCCCTTGACCCTAAACCCTAAAACCCCAAACCCTAAAACCCCAAACCCTAAAACCCTGAACCCTAAATGACCTATAAGCCCCATAAACCCAAAAGCCTAAACCCTAAACCCTAAGAAACAAAAAAAAAACGCCGCTCCTTTGCCAGCTCTTCGGCCTTGTCGATGCGCGTCGCCGCGCGTTTCCGGCGCTCCGCGGTAGACTGGCACCAGACCAGGCTGGGGCTTAGGGTTTTGGGTTGATAGGGCTTATAGTAGGCTTATAGGATTTATAGGGTTTTGGGGGGTTTAGGGTTTAGGGTTTTGGGTTTATAGGGCTTTGAAGGTTTAGGGTTTAGGGTTTGGGCTGGCTTGTATACGGTTTCATGGGGTGTTATAGGGGTTTAGAGGGCTTTATAGGGTTTACAAAGGGTGCTATAAGCTTTTATGGGGTTCTAGAACAATAAACCCCGTGACTGCTGGTGAGGGTTGTTCAAGCGATTCCTATTTTGCAGGTTTCGGGATTTTGGGATTTGGGGCTTTAGGGTTTAAGGTTAAGGGCTGGGGGCTTGAATCCCAACACGAATCCCGTTTCTGAAAGCCACAAGAAGTTTGACTTGAGGGTCCTTTGTGATCAGAACTCTACGATGACTTAGGGTCCCTTGCTTTTCGGATCAGGGCCTTTGGAGGTCGAGGGATGGTGTTCGATTTGAGGCTCCCGTGCTCAGAAACAGACTGTTCCAGGAGCCTCCGCGTGCCATGTGGCCCCAAATCATATGCATTTGGGGTCCAATGGCGGGTAATATAGGCGCCTTAATAATTGGAATAGGGTTTTGGGGTATCATCTACTAGATTTATTACAAGGAACCCCAAAATAATACAGGTAATTATTAAGGCCCCAATAGTAAATGGAGGTCAACCCTAAACTCTAAACCCTAGTAAACCCCAAACCCTAAAGCCTAAGCCCTCAGGAGATCCTAAGGAGCTTCGCGGCAACATAGTGGCTTGGGTGCCAATTCCCGAACTGGACTACGCAAATAGGAAATAGGTCAGAACGCGACGACAAAGCAGACTCCAAACTTGTGTCGCGTCCCGTGTCTCACTATGTCGAAAATAACCAAGTCATCCCCGAACCCAAACCCCCCCTAAACCCTAAACCCCTAAACCCCCCGAAACCCCTAAACCCCTAAACCCTACGGGCTCTTGGGCTCTGGGGGGTTAGAGGGGGGTAAACTCAAGTGCAAGGCACGACGAAGGCCTCTGCAAGAGGCAGCAAAAGATCCGAGCCTGATCTCCCTCATTGGCATTCGCCGCTGCAGTCTCCTTCACGTTTGGGTTTTGGGAGGGTATGGGGGTTTGGGCAGTTTCGAGTCTAGGGTTCAGCTTTAGGGCTTTAGAGTCTAGGCTTCACGTTTGGGTGTTGGAGGGTTGAGGGGTTAGGTTGCTTTTTTGAGCGTTTAAGGGTTTGGAGTTTAGGGGTTAGGGTTCAGAGTCTAGGGTTTAGGGTTTATAGAGTTTGGAGCTGTTGAGTGTGAGTGCATGGGACCTTCCTTCGTTCACAGGGCTTTTCAGTTTTTTTAGACCCTTGTTAGGAAACAAGGAAACATTGATCCAATCCCTGTTCCATTTACAACAAAACCCAAACCACGGGAAGTAAACGGGATCCCTATGCCCAAGACCCTAAACCTTGATTCATAGCTCAAGTCCTGGGATCGGTGTTCAGGGTCAGAGTCTTGGGGCTTGGGGCTTGGGCTGACGATTCAGGCTTGAATCTTTGGGGCTTCCGACTGGTCGCCTTACGGTCCGCGGTGCTGGGTGGCCGGAGAGCTTGCTATCGGGCAGCTGGACTAAGCTAGACGCTGCCTGACCCACCCCGAACAACTCTAAGCGCTGATGGCTAGTGGCAAGCAAGGCTTCAAGAGATCTTCAAGTAGGCCGGGTAATGCATCGCTTTCGTTGTCTCGCTGAACAAAACTACTCATAAGTACGCATGAGCCTCTAGCCCACACACAATAACACCCTTGTCAACTCTACTCACACAAGTACTCCTGATGAGTCCACCAACCCACCTAAAACGCAAGGTTTCAAGTCTGCTACGAAGCTTCGAGAATGCCTTGTTCGCGATGGCTAAGTTGACCATCACAGCGAGGAGGAGGCATTTCGACTCCTCCTGTGTGGCTAAGGCTCCGAACTCCGGAGTTCTGGATTTCGATTGCTTTTTTTGCTGAATTTCATACTGGCTTTATAAGGGTGTGGATTGTAAGGTCCAGGATTGGCGCTGTACGACTTTTGTGCTTGGATCGATTTAGGGTTCAGGGCTCAGGGCATTACGTGGGCTAAGAGCTGATGGTTAAGGATTGTTGCGGGCATTGCTTCGGCCTGGTCGGTGCAAGAGCTGCCTCTCTATGCTTTGCTTTTTCGCAACCCTAAACCCCAAACCCTAAACCTTAAACCTTAAACCTCAGCATCGTATGGTGTTCTGGGCACCCAGCCTGAACCCAGAGCGATACAAACGCAAACCTTCAGCCCCGACTCTAAGAGCTGATCACATCTACTGCCGCACGTACACCAGCTGTCGAAGCTCAGGACACAAAACTCTCCGGATACCGAACGCAAAGGCCCTAAGTAAACCCTAAGCCTCAAAACCTAAGCCCCAAGACCCAAAACCCCAAATACCCAAATCCCAATCCAACCCTGCAGCCGTAGCCTTCTTGTTGCCCTCTTGCCGGGAGCACGTCAAAGCCTCTTCGGCAAGTGGGGAGTTGATAAAGGCTCTGTGCGACTGTATAGGGGAGGTTTTTTCTGCTCTGACCACGCTTACCTCTTTGAGTACATAGGGTCTGGGTTGATAAACCCTAAAGCCTAAACCCAAACCCCCTAAGGGCTTTCGGCTTCGGCTTTAAAGGTTCGGGTTCAGGGTGCGGGGGGGGGGGGGGGGGGG
>CAJNJA010009992.1:0-14465 GCA_905231915.1 Symbiodinium necroappetens | reverse complement strand
CGTCCAATATCTTCTGAGGAGACCTGGGCTCCCGTTTTTAGGTGGTTTAGGATTTTAGGGTTTTGGTGGTTTTAAGGGTTTTGGGGTTTAGGGTTTAGGGGTTTAGGGTTTTAGGGTTTAGGGTTGAGGGGAATATCTTTTGGACAACGGGTTTAGGAACTAGGATTCATATAGGGTGTAGAGTTTACGGTCTAGGGTTTATTCTGTAGGGTTTTGTGGGATTTTATAGGGGTGCGAGAGGGCTTTAATAAGTGTTATGGGGTTTGATGGGGTGGATCGACGAACATTGAAGGTATACTGTTTAGAGCCTATACAAAAACTGTAGGTCGGGTGTGTGTCTGTATATACTTATGTATGTGTTTTTGTATGCGGGTGTGCACTTCTTTTGTTAATCGGGTGTTTGGGTGTTTGCGTTTTCGGGTCTAGGGTTTTGGGGCTGATTGGGTGTTGGAGGTTTTAGGGGTTTGGGGGGTGAGGTTTGTATTCAGGTATAGGGTATAATTAGGGTTTAGGGCTCTGTGCATTTGTTGGTGCATTCTGTTATGGGGTTTAGGGTTAACGAGTTTTAGATTTGGGCTACTCGCTGCTGGGATTTATTATTTATAGAGTTTGAGTTGGGTGTTACTTGGGCTTCACGGTTCTACAGCTTAGATTCACTGATTTCTAAGGAAGACTTGGCTCAAGAACTGCTGGGGGCTTGGGCTTCGGGTTCAGCAAGGACTTTATACAGGGTTTCGAGATTTCGGGGTTGTTTTGATTCGGCAGTAGATGTCCTAGGTAGTATTAGGGAGACCCCTTAAAGGGGACCCTTCTAAACCCTACTTGTGGCTCATTGAGAGGATCTACATCCCCAAGGGTCCCCTTAATCCTAGCTCCCAAGATGTTGGGAAGCTGGAGCCTCATCAGCCTCTCTCCTTAGCATGTACTCAGAGGCTCAAAACAAGGAAAACCCAGTCATGAAGGAATGCACCAACAAAATCATCGGAGGATCCCTGATAGAACTTCAGGTATTCCATCACAAAGGAGCATGCCGACAATTGTATAGGAACAATCAACTTTTTAGGTGTGTTCCTTAATTACGGGGTCTTGGAGGCTTTGTGTAGTCCCATGTAATCCCTATTGTGAAGAGCCCAAGCACTCTTCATTCATCCGTAACCCAGGTTCCATATCGTGTCCCAAGCCCTCCCTAAACCATAAACGCCGCAAGCCCCGACCTCCTAAACCTGGACCCCACAGCCTAAATCCTAAACCGTAAACCTAAACCCTAAAGCCTAAGCCCTAAGGCCTAAAGCCTAACCCTAAAGCCTCAACCCTAAAGCCTAAAGCCTAAAGCTTCAACCCTAAAGCCTGAACCCTAAAGCCTCAACCCTAAACCCTGAGCCCAAGCCCTGAACCATGAACCCCATGTGCGGCTGCTGACCAGAGAGTCTCGGTGTTAGGGTTTAGGGGTTTGTGATTTCGACGATTCGACAACACGAGGGCTGAGCCGAAGTAGCTAATTAGTTTAAGGTTTAGGGTTTAGTGTTAATTCTGAGGCAAGTATAGTGCCTTGGGTCGTTGTTCCATGTGGGTGCATGGTAGCCCTTTGACGGGTTTGGGCTTTCTTGCTGTTGAGCAACAAAGCTCCATGCCCTGCAACAGAATAAACCCTAAACCCTAAACCCTAAAGCCTTTGTGGAAATTTCCTGGCATCCTAGCACTCGACCCTTCAATCCTAAAGCCTAAACCGCCGTGAGCCCAGTCTAGCAGGATCACGCCTGCTTGCTGAATGCCGTGGCAGGCAGACGTTTTCAGCTCGGGTCTGGGCGCTCTTGCCCTAAGGCTCCATGTACCCATATAGTAGATACTTAGGCCTTAAAGTCCCTATATAGGGACCCCTCTAAGGCCTAAGAATCTACTATTCAGGTACATGGAGCCATTGGGTTGGTTTCGATGTTTTGGTTTTAGGGTTCAGGATGTAGGGTTCAGGGTCGTTTGGGGGTTGGGACATGTTGGGACTCATGGGTTTCTTACGGTGGCACGTTTAGGGGAGTGGGGGTATAGGGTTTAGGGTGTTCTGTTTGATGTTAAGGTGCTTTAGCAAAGGGTTTCGACAGAGTGTTTTGGGGTAGGAAACGCGTCGGACGCGGAGGAGTACCAGAGCTGAGATGTACGCAGGTCAGACTGTTGCAGTCGTGTCTGAGTTTCCTTGGCTAGGTAGGCCTTTGGGATATATTATATTTATATTTTCCCTTATCGGGCTTAAGAGGACCCTATTTACTAATATTTTTCAGAGCCTTTAAAGGGCCAACCAGTTGAGGATGTTGGAGAAAGGTTGGTTCATTCCCTCATACGGCACCAGTCATGACGAGGCTGGGGTCTGCCTTGAGGGATTCTGTTGCTCAAGGAAATCCATCGGACGCATTCAAGGATTACTTGTCAGACGAAGACACCAGCAGCGATTTGGATGCTTAGTGTCATGGTGTTGGTGCTCAGCGTTGCACGGGAGCTACTCAATATGGTTACTTCTTCAAAGCCCTGGAATCAGGAAACAGCAGCTGGACAAGAAGTCAAGAGCGCACAAGACAAACTGCAAGCCCGACTGTCCAAATGTCTAAACCCTGAAACCCTAAACCCTAAACCCTAAACCCCTATAAACCCTAACCCTAAAAACCCCAGACACCAGGCCGGGCCCCCCAAAAGTAAACGTTCCTAGAGGCCCTCTTTCGAGGCCTAGACACTCCATCGCTCATTACCGGGTTTCAGGTTTAGTGTTTAGGGTTTAGGGGTTTAGGGTCTAGGCATTTAGGGGTTTAGGGGTTTTCGGGTTTAGGATCCTCTATAGACTGTTTAAAGCATGTCCATGCCATCAACCCCATGGGTGAACACTCCTTGTTGATGATGTAAACGCTGCATTGCCCATAGTGAGGAATATACCACAATTCCCATAGTTTAGGGTCTGCAGGGTTCAAATCATCAACAGTACAACCATAAACAAGACCTTAAGCCGTATGCCTCTAACGATTCGAAGCCAAAATGCTCAAAGAGAGCTTAACTCCAAAAACCGAAAGCCCAAGAAACGACTCTGCGAAACCCTGAACCTCGCAGCCGAAACCATCCTACACCCCTAAACCCTAAACCCTAAACCCAAACCCGTTTCGACCTCTTGTGGAAGCTTTGTAGAGCCCTGGCAGAACCTTCTGTAACCTGGAGTTTAGGATTTAGGGTTTAGGGTTTAGGGTTTAGGGCTTACGTAGGGTTTACAGCCCTTACAGAGCCACGACAAAAAGGCCCTGAAAAAAAGTAAGAAACTCATGGTTCGCCCTCTTGGAACCCTGGTAGAGCCCTTCTAGAGCCCTGAACAGCAAACCGTCAGATAGAATTCATGCAA
The DNA here is from genome assembly GCA_905231915.1 of Symbiodinium necroappetens. Taxonomy (NCBI): domain Eukaryota; class Dinophyceae; order Suessiales; family Symbiodiniaceae; genus Symbiodinium; species Symbiodinium necroappetens. The sequence goes on along the minus strand of CAJNJA010009992.1, from coordinate 11,095 downwards.
CTCTTGTAGAGCCCTGTCATCAGCCATGGTCGCCAAACCCTAAACCCTAAACCTTAAACCCTAAACCCTAAACCCTAAGGGTTTAGGGTTTAATGGTCGCCAGGCTACACCGACGCATCCAAGCAGCAAGCCTTCTGCGATAAATGGCAGCTTAGCCAGGCTCGCGGGAGGAGTCTCTGAGGTTCTTCGTCGGCTCCATAAGGTTTAGGGATTAGGGGGGGTTAGTTCGGGTTTAGGGTTTAGGGGGGTTAGTTCGGGTTTAGGGATTAGGGGAGTTAGTTCGGGTTTAGGGATTAGGGGAGTTAGTTCGGGTTTAGGGATTAGGGGGGGAGTTAGTTCGGGTTTAGGGTTTAGGGGGGTTAGTTTGGGTTTGGGGTTTAGGGGGATTAGTTTGGGTTTAGGGTTTAGGGGGGTTAGTCAGGATTTGGGGTTTAGGGGGGTTAGTTTGGGTTTAGGGTTTAAGGGAGATAGTTAGGGTTTAGGGTTTACGGGGAGTTAGTTTGGGTTAGCTAGGGGCCAACAAAAATTGCCCATACTTATTCTGGGGCTTTTCATTACGTATGTTAGTTGTTGTAGTATAAGAGGCATTACAACCGTATTCTAATTGTGGAGGCCCTTATGCTACTATAGAGCCGTTGTAGATCCCTCATAGTAACTAGCCTAAAACAGATCCCTTGATAGGAGTTTGGGGCTAAGGGGTTCACGAGCTCCAATCTTGCTCCGTTTCCTGTGTGAACGGGTAGGCGTTGGCTTCCCCGCTGGAGACTGCGCGCTTAACAAGGTTGTCGGCTTCATCCCGAAACAAGCCTCTACAGCATTAAACCGTAAATCCTTACCTTCAGCCTAAGCTGTACGAGTTTAAAGGTGCAGTGTGGCGATGTGAACCTGGTGTATGGGGCTTAGGCTGTAGGCCTTTGGGGTTTCGGGTTTTGGGTACGATCTCGGGTTTGCACTGTAGCGGTTTTCCCTTTCTGAATAACTGAAGGCCAGACGATTGGTTGCGACAGCTGAGGCCCAGGACTCATCATCGTCGCCCCGCGACATCCTCGGTCCCTGGGACCCCGGCCACGACGCTGGCATCGGCCTCCGAGGAGGAAAAACGAGGAGGCCGGTGACAAGGCGGCGGACCAGAAGAAGAAACAGAAGACGCACCGGAAGAAGCCGAATCAGCACACGAGGCTTCGCAAGAAAGCTCGCCCCTTGGCGTGTAAATTGATTAAGAAAGCCGAATTGAATCTCCAGGGCAGGCGCACACCCCAACCCTATCATCCGAGGACAGGAGCCTTAAACCCAAACCCTACTAGGACCGGTTCCCTTACAAAGTCCATTAGACCAAAACGGGCACCCTTTTTATTCCTAGGTTTCTCTTGGGTCTAGTCCTTCTATAACCCTAAACCCTAAACCCCAAACCCCAAACCCTACCAACCACCACTGTCCTTCTATAGGAGCATCATACCTGCCTTATAACGTTCAGTTCAGGGCTTCGATGCTACAGACCCTAAGCCCTAAGCCCTAAACCCCAAGCCCTGCCCTTATCCTTAAACTCCTAAAGTTATGGGGTTTGGGCGTTTAGGGCTTAGAGTTCGGGGTTTAAAGTCAGTGTCCCGGATTAGGTTTTAGGGTTGTTTTAGGATTTAGGTTTTTAAGGAAGGTTTTTGAGTTTAGGCTTCAAGCGTTTAGGGTGCAGGCTTGAGGGCTTCAGGGTGCTAGGGTTTAGGTTTTACGGTTCTTGAGTTGATAGCTAACGAGCCGTGGAGCCCGTAATGGAGGACTGATGGTATGTCATAGTGACATAGTGGTTGTCAGTTGCGGCTTACCGCGATGTAGACGGCAAGTCTAGGAAGATGCAGCCTCAGCAATGGAATTTCTTTGGTTTTCTGTGTCAATCATGAGCCTGCTTTGGTTTGTACCGTTTCGGCATGGGGCATAGGGTGTTGGCCTGGATTCGGTATAATGACTAACACTTACTCGCTGACTTGCGTGGGCTTTGGCGGAAGGCTGATATTTCGGTTTCAGATTTACCCTCAAGCCCAAAGCCTACAATTAGAGGAGAAAGCACCCGAGAAAGTAGTTGGAGCGCGGCGCGTATCAGTACGCGTGGTTCCTGTGCTTCCGAGTGGTTGGTGTGGGGGGAGACTTCGAATGTACATTTCTGGAGCGTCCACAGACCCGGCTCAATGTGGTTGGCACTCTTGGTGTATGTCGTGCTGATGCTGCCTCTGAGCAATGTCGCTGACCTCCGCCTTTTGGCTCTTACCGCTGACTTCTTGGCTCTGTTTCCCACCTGTCGAAGTTGAGGAGCACTTAGAGGCACTGTTGTGGTGGTCAGAGCCCAGAGCGGCCGAGGCCGTGGTGCAGCATGCCATTCTTCAGGAGGGTCGTCGAAGAGCCTGAGAACTGAAACTCCGAAGTGCTTGAGAAAATATAGTATACTCATGTCCACGCAAAGTAGTTCGGGGCATTCCAAATCTTCTGAAAATAGACGAGAAATCCCTAGGCGAAAAGACTATTCTGCTTGTTTCCCCCTGAGTAGTGCCACTTCTATACACTACTCCTTCGTGCAACTGGCCCGAAGCCTTGCAAATTCAGCATGTATCTTCCTATCTTGACTCGCTCCTGTACCCAAAAACAACACGTACGCCCATGCGCCGCGGACCTAGTTCGGCTTTCTTCTCCCCCTCCCCCCGCCCCGGCAGGCGACTAAACCCTGAACCCAAACCGTGGACCCTAAACCCTGAACCCCAACACCCTAAACCCCAAACCCTAAACCCTCAACCGTGGCAGGCAACTATGCGACAGATTCGAGATCAGCAGAATCGTCTCTACACGGAGTGCTCTCGGCGAATGCTTGTTGAGGGATCCGAGGCTTCGAGGAAATGCGGGGTTTCAAGGTGTAGGTTTTGGGCCTTGGCGGGCCTCGAGATTTGGGGCCTTAGGATTTAGGGTCTTTAGGGTTTGGGGCGTAGGGCCTTAGGGCTTTAGGATTTAGTGTTAAGGGGTTCAGGGCCTTAGGACTTAGGGCCTTAGAATGTAATTAGGGTGTAGGGTTTAGGGCCTTAGGAAGTTTAAAGAATTTTTCTAGATATTTATATTCACTACCAAATCTTGTTATTTATCCAAAATTACCAGAAGAAAATGTTGGTTTAACCAGTTATAATGGCACATGTTCTTCAATGAAGATGTCAAACAGTCTTAATATTGAACATTTTCAACCATTGTTATTTCATTTGAAACATATGTGTATAAACGGTTATATAAATGGATGCTGATAAAATGGATATTAAAATTGTGTTGAATTCAAAAAACAAATTACAAGTTTATACAATGATTAAAAAACATCATTAGCATTAGATTTAGAAAATTCAACAAAAGATATATATATATATATTTCAGATGGTGTTATGGATTATCATGATATTCCTGGAACTTTATATTTTCATTAAAGCATGTTCTGATTTTTTACAAGTGAATAATAACGAAGTTAATGTTTAAAATATTATAATATTTTAAATACGATATTGAATCGAATATGAGTTGGTATCTATTTAAATCATGTTAGTATGAATTAATGGTGTTTTGGACACGTCAATTGAAAGTTTTAACATTAATCCAAATATGTTTAGATCATGTTCTTGTTTTGCTTTATGTAACAAAATAATTGCGTACACGTTTGTAATATTTATTAATTGCTTGGTAATATGCTCTAATTTTAAATAGTGTTAATGCATCTTTTAATGTAAATAAACATGAGCAGCCATTATTTTTTATCAACATTGGATGAATTTAACATATCGTTTAATTCATCTTTATTATTCAAACATAATGTACATTTTCTCCTAAGTATCCAACAATAGCAGGATGTGTTTTCACAACAATTGGTGTATTTCGTGATATACATTCAATAACTGAATTATGTGCAGAACTAGTAAATACATCCATTAATACAATATTTTTACGGAACAAATTATCATATTCTTCAGTCGGTAAACCTAATCGTATTTCAACTGATTTATCATTTAAACATTCACTGTATGTATTTGCTGGAATGTGTCCTTTATATTTCCTGGTAAGCATATTTGTTGATATTTAGTCTTGATATTTTAGATTGTATCATGTTTTCTCACCCAATACCCAACTTGTATTATTATTATTGTTTCATTTTCTTATTGGTAAATTCATGATGAATATTTTCTTGTATAGAATTTAGTAAGATGATAAAACATTTTTAATGGTATATCAACCTGATTTATTTAACCAATGTTGTTTTAAGATAAGTTTGGAAATAATTTGCTTAATGTTAGAATAGATATGCAAGTTTTGTAGCTTTCTATAGAGGCGTTTGATTTGACTATATTAGAAAAATCTTCATATGATGGATAATTCATATCCTTCGTAAACTCAGGATAACGTAATATAAGTCTCCATGTAGATTCGTTATATGTTTGATACCGTTTCATTATTATGATAATTATTGCAATCATCATAGTGAATAAATACGACTATTTTTTATCACATTAATACAATAATGAGCATTTTTTGTAAACAATCGTAATTTCTGGAATTATCTTCTTATCTTGATCGTGCCATAAACTGAAGCATTTGTCCATAAAATGAACTAATATCATAATATTACCTTTTGTATTCATATTGAGATGATTTTAAATATTGTTCCATCTTACTCTATGTGTTTATAATCATCATCATTATTTTTCCTTAATACTCATATTATACTTATGTACATGTAATTCTTTAAACCCTTGTTTAAATAATGAAAAATGTTTCGAACGATGATGAAATGTATTTATGACGAACACTGATAGAATAATAGCTGCACGCATCTATTGAATTACATGCACATATCTCAACAAGAGTTGATGATATTGGACGTATGTGAATCACTACTACAATTATATTTGCGGTACAGTGAGACAACTTGGCGAGTTCTCTTACGCCCGACTATAATCATTTCTGTCAAACCACCACACACACTCTGAAGCCCCCACTGGTTCCAAACACCTACGCCTACACTGCAAGCATTTTCTCTCTCAGCAAGTCTAGTCCGTCTATCTCCCTATTCTGGCTGCGAGTTGACGCTTCCTTAGCCAAGGGCCCACTTCATGACCCGGAGTGTATGCCTTGAGGCACTGGACCGAATCCCTACCACTGAAGCCTTAACCTGAACCCGAGGATTCCAAGATATTATAGGGGCCTTAATAATTAGAACAGGGTTTTGGGGGTAATTATGATATACCATAAATGTAATCAGGAGCCCCCCAAAAATAGTATAATCACATTGTTCAGGCTCCTACATTACACAAAATCCAGAACCTCAAAACAAGGTCCAGGATGGCTGCACACCCTTCGTCCTGTAGCAACGGTTGGGGCTAGGGTGTAGGGTTTAGGTAAATTGCAGGATGCACATGGGTAGTTCTCGAAATTAGGATCCCTTTTTTGGGTCCCCAATACCCCAAAAGGGACCCTAATTTAGGGAATTACCCACATCACAAGAATTCTGCAAGAGCCTCGGTTGAGGGTTGAGAGGGTTCGGGAGTTCAGAGTGCTGGGTCTAGGGTTTAATATACGGGTCGGAAAACCCTAAGAGCATGCCTTAGTAGAGTGCCTAATTGGTGTGGTATGAGATACCCAGAAATCCAAATATGCCCCTATATGTGGGAACCCTTCAAGTTACTATTATGGCTCCTTCTCTTACACCCCTTTCCTCGAAAACCCTAAGCCCTAAACCGTTCTATAAGGATTGCGGGGTGAGGAGGCTTCAGCAAAGCTTTCAGGTGCCGGGAGAACAAGACGGATTCCTTTGCAAACAGGCCCTTCGGATGCGGTGACTGACCAGGGCAGATGGCTTAAAAGGTTTGTTTTGCTGGTTGACAATGTATATTCTGAATTGCGGCCCATGCCGGGTTCAGGAATATAAGGTTCCGACATTGGTTCATTATGTAATATTTTGATTTGTGGCCTATGCCGGGTTCAGGGATACAACGTTCCGACATTGGCTCATTAAGTAGATTTTGATTTGTGGCCCATGCCAGGTCAGGGAAGATAAGGTTGCAACAGGTTTAAACGGGTGACTCTGACACAGCCTTCAGGGTCGAACATGAAACACTTAGTCTTGAATCCTGCGCTGCAGAGTCTGGAATCAAACGTTTTCAAGCCCCAGATCCAGCGGTGCATGGTTTATTTTAAGGTAGGGGCCTTAACTACTAGAAGGGGGTGGGGTATGTTATAGTGTCAGTATCGTCATATTAAGGAAGCTTAAGGAACAATGTATCGGCCAAAATATTTCTCGAGCCTAAACGGCCTAGACCCGCTAGCATGTGACAGCAGCTTTGAGAGGAAAGAGACGCATAGTCTTATCGGTTTTCAAGCACTTGCAGCAGCTTTACGTCTAATGAATCTTACGTAGATATTGTGATGTTGACGAGTAGGATGGCGGTGCTCTGAATGCTGCTGCTTCTGATGATGATGACGATGTTGATGTGGCTGATTGCGAGGAGCAGGATTAGGAAGATGACGATAGTCATGACAGTGATGTCGTACTACTTCGTGATGATGGAGTTGATCCGCTTGACGTTCATGCTCATGGTCCTCAACCCTAAACCACAGAAGCCGAGGTGGAAGGTAGGATAAGGAACATCAATCGCAGATTCGCCTTCGTTAGGATACTCAGATAGCAGCCAAGATGATGATGAGCTACAACTAAACCAAAAAAACTAGTCTATGTCGAGGCCTGCTGGGTGTGGAAGTGTGCAAGTCCAGAACGACCAGAAGAGGGTCTGTGAAAGCTGGGCTATAGGGCGTAGCGTTGGATGTTTAGTTTAGACTTAATGCGACGTAAGCCCTAAACCCCCAGCCGTGCACTCTGCTTCGTTAAACCCTGGTTGTCTAATAGAGAAGCCTGAATTGTTAGCTGTTAGCAATTCTGATCCGTAGGCTTCCTACTCATATGTGTATAAATAAGTACAATAAGTACATATATATACACACACACATACACCTATGTATATACACATATGAATTATGTGTATATATATAATATTTACATATTATAAACATATATATATATGTAGATACACTTCATTGTTTGTAAACATATCTATCTATCTACCTATCTACCTATCTACCTATCTATCTATCTATCTATCTATCTATCTATCTAGCTACATATATATATATATGTATATTGTGTTTATGTACATGATGTGTGTATGTGTGTACACATATCTATGTAAATGAGTACAGTATATAATATACATATATACACAAATCTACGTACGTGGTGTTTGGTAAATAACAACATACTCCTGAGCGGTTTTTGAGCAAGTAAGAACTCTAAACTGCTTCCATATAGTATCCCTTATACCGCTTCCACATAGTATCCCTTATACTAATCCTTTGTCTGGGAACCTAGAAAGGGTATCTAAGCCGTAGACCCTAAACCCTCAACGGCCGCAGCTGTCACAGGAATCGGGGCAACTTCCAGCTGTTGGTTGCCGCTGCCTCAGAAAAAGGGTCTAGGGTTTAGGGTCCCAAACCTTCAGTCGCGAGTACAGACGGGAGTCCCAGAGATTCCAGTGTCCCTTAATTATGGAATAGACCTTCGGGTTTTATAGGGTTTTGTATAGGGCTTTATAGGGCTTTATAGGGCTTTATAGGGTTTTATAGTTCCCTTAATTCAGGAATATACCTTAAATATAAGGAAAGCAACCCTATTATACTTTTAAGGTATATTCCTTAAATAAGGGATACTTGGAGTCTCTGGAGTCTTAGAAGTAGAGCAATCCCCTTACATCCAAAGGCCCACATGTGAGGGAATTACATATAATACGGTATGTATATGTATTCTTAAACCTATGTGTCGTATGAGTATATGTGTTTCTGGATGTGTGTGTATATGTAGATGGCTGTAGATGTAGATCTTGAGCTCGATGTGGATGTAGGTCAAGTTGTAGATGTAGATGTAAATCAAGGGTGCTGGTAGAATGTAGATGTAGATCAAGATGTAGATGCAGAGGTAGATGTACATGCACATGTAGATGTATATGCAACGGTCTGTGTAGGTGGCAGTACTCCTTCTAGTGCCCTTATGGTAACCTTTATCGTAACCCTAAATTCTCGCAGTCCTTCAACCCAGGCGCTACCAGGACTCCCTGATTCCCTACGTAGCCTTTGACTACAGGGTTTAGGGTTAAAGGATCAAAGGTTGGGACCTTCATATTCCTCATTAGGAGGTACCTCGGTGTTACTACTGTTGATGTTATGAATCCTGCATTATGTTAAGGACCCTAATTAAAGTATGGAAATTATGATTATGGTATATTCTTTATTATGGGAAATGCAGGATTTATAGCTACAGAGACGGTAGTTGGGGTGCCCGGCGTGGTTTCTGGCCCCAAGGCGGTTCTCCTGGCCGGCATCTTTCCAAACATTGCAAGGCGGAGGGGCAGTGCCCGATCTGCATTTGAGGTTTCCCTGTTCTGGAGTTAAGAGTTTCTGGGATATTTTGGGTTTGCCAGCGCCTGTGCGTGTACATGTGTGTGTGCGAACATGTTGGGGCTTGATGCTGTTTCTGCTTGTGGTCCTTGACTTGTGAGGGTTTATCCTTGATGTACGTAGGGCCTTGTGCGGCTTTGTATTTGGCTTGACAATGCTTCGGGGTTGGATGTGGTTTCTTTTTTGTACGAAGTCTTCTTATGGAGTTTCCGAAAGGGATATGTTGTTACAGAATTTTGTATAGATATATACCTAAGCCCTAAACACGAAACCCTAAACCAATCCTACTTCAGACGGCATCTACAACAAACCCATTGTCCAGAAGCCCAAACCCCGACGCCCGGAACCCTTAGGCCCGAAGACCTAAGCTTTGCAGTCCAAGGGGACACGGAAGGGATTTAGGGTCTAGGGTTTAGGGGTTGGGGGTTTAATTAGGGTTTAGGGTGTAGGGTTTAGGGTTTTTGGGTTTAGGGTTCAGGAAACAAAAAACCATAGAAGGTTCGGAAACCTTTGCTTGCCATGATAACTTTTTGAAGGCCATCGGATCATAAAACCTTCTTCAGCCATTTACCAAGCCTTTCAAACTGCAGTTGAAATAATACTCTTAGTAAAGCCCGAGAAAAAGCTTGTATGATCCTTCGAAGCACGTTGCCATACAAACCTCATACACGCCTTAGAAAAGCCGGTCAAGCCTGAGCGGCCGTGCAACAAACTCCTCCATCCCCCCTTACTTGGAGGTTCATGGGTAGTTATAAGTGGGGTTATAAGTCCCCTAATTTGGGTTATAGCTATAGATACCCTACTTATAACCACACTTATAACTACCCATGAACCTCCAAGTAAGGCTTGTTGCAGGCTCCTGAAGTCTCGAGTTTGACCTTGCCTGTTGCGTTTTGCATTGGGTTTCCTCATACTCTAAACCCTAAACCCTAACCATCCCTAACCCCTAAACCGTAGCATGCACAGCTTGTCTTGTTTTTTGCGGCTTTGCGCAGGCAGGCATTTGAGTTTGGGTTCAGGGTGTCGCATGTTGTAAGAGTTTTTTCGCATGAGCCTGTGAAGCATGGATTTTGTGGTCTTGTGGTGTTGCTGTGCCTGGGAAGGGCTGCAGTATCCATTGAGGTTTGATGGGAGTTGGGGGATTGGGTGAGCTGATGGCAACTAGCCCCCTGGAGTCAGCAGAAGACTGATTGTTGAGATCCCTACTACATCCTTGCAGTATCCGTTATGATGACCCTTCAGACCGCTTCACAAGGAACCGGTAAAGGAACTTTACAGTAGAAGCCCAACAGTTGGAAACCCAATAGCCTCAATCCTTCAGAGTAGTGCATAGGGAATCCCAGCACTATTTGACCTCAGTCCGGTTTCCAACTTTTTGGTGGTTTACCATAAAAGAACCCTTAAAGGAGCCCTTAAAGGAACCCTTATAGATCGCTTAAAGGAGCCCACCCTAATGATATTGAACCCCCCCCCATTTTCTAGCCTGCATCCCAGGTTCGGACTTCTACGAGGCTCAAAACGGCAAGGTGGAGGCACCCGGGGAAGACGAGTAACCCTTAACCGCCGCATCCCTAAAGCTCTGAGGGATCCCGTTCTGAGGGCTGAGGAGTTTAGGATTACTGCACGTGTTGCTGTAGGAATTTCGGGGTGGGGGGTGGGGGGTTGTCGGGTTTCGGCCTCAACGATAGGGTTCCTTCCGTGACTTGATCAACAAAACCTTGAGCCCTAAACCCTAAACCCGGTTCTTAACCCCAAAACCCTAACCCCTAAAACCCTAGAGCCCTAAAGCCCTAAAACCCTAACACCTAAACCCCTAAAACCTGAAAGCCCTAAAACCCTCTAAACCCTACAGCCCTAAACCTGGTAAGTGGAGTCTTTGGAGTGAAGGGATCGCAGGATGTCGGCTCAGGGTCTAGGGCGCAGGGGTTTTATACGGTTACCAAAGGGATCAGGGTTTAAGGTTTGTAGGGTTTAGGGTTTATATATTATACTTTAGGGTTTAGGGATGAGGTTATATGGTTACCAAAGGGATCAGGGTTTAGGGTTTATAGGGTTTAGGGTTCAGGGATGAGGTTATTTAGGGTTTAGGGTCTAGGGTTTATCTATTATAGGGGCTTTGGGGGGTAAGTTTAGGGTTTAGGGATGAGGTTATACTCGTACTTGGTAACCCTAAGGCTCCATGCACCCATATAGTAGATACTTAGGCCTTAAAGTACCTATATAGGGACCCCTGTAAGGCCTAAGAATCTACTATTGAGGTACATGGAGCCTTTGGGTAAGGTTTCGGATTCTGCGTCTAGGGCTAGGCGAACGACAGGTTCGACACGCCTGCGTTCAGACCTCTTCCGGCGCTGGCAGCTGTTGCGCACAGTCAAAACCGACAAAACTTGGGTGTGCCGTTCAAAGCGCGGTTGCTGGCATGCTTGAGGAGGAGTAGGTTGCTGTCTTCGGCATTCAAGCTCAACAGGCATGAGCTTGCTTTGAAGATATATCTCCGGAGTTCTTTCACCTGACGCAGCATGATGTGTAGGTTGACGTTGTCTTGTCAGGGCCCTTGTTCTGTGCAATCTTGCACGCTGGCATGCTT
>CAJNJA010009991.1:0-14465 GCA_905231915.1 Symbiodinium necroappetens | reverse complement strand
CTCTCCCTTCCTCTCTCTCTCTCTCTGTCTCTTCCGTGGCTGTGCCCGCGAACCTCTTGCTTGTAGATTCTAGCGCCCGTCGCGAGGACCTGCAGCGTGTGCGTCTGGACCTCGCCGCAGTGAAAGCAGGGAAGCATCTGCAACGCCAGCAAGGCCGGGTGTATTGCGCCAGGGTTCAGGTTTCAGGGCCTCAACCCATGAACAAATGAATATAGCTGGACGGCAGCCGGGAGAGGGCCGACCCTTTTCTTTTTCCGGTCTGGTGGGCTGTCATCACCCCAGAGGTCTGCAGGCCCTCAGAGAGCAGAGGGAATCAGGTAGTTTGACACGGGATCTTACACACCTTTGCTGTTTTGACATCTCTTCATGGAGCTCGCATTGCTTTGGTCCTCACACCTAAATTAAGCAAGATGTTCTTTTTCTCGTTGCCGTGAACGTACGTGTCCTTGATTGTGTAGTTATGGCTTTGGCACGCGTTTCCGCAGCACTGACATTTGATGTTTTCCTGCTGCCTTGCCAGCCTTCGCACCTGCTGCAGCGGGTCTACTCGCCTAGCACTGCACGAGGCCATGAACCCGCAACAGCCCGAATCTTTGTTTTAAAGCCCCGAGCCCTTGTAGTTCGTAGTCGAATGCCTTCTTGGAACCCTTCAAAGCCTGCCTCGGCCAAGGCCGGCACCAATCGGCCGAGAAGCCGACGGGAAGGGCCCGGACTTTACGGCCCAAGGACCCAGGCCTGCTGAAAGGGCTTTGGAACTGGTACGTTCTTTGGGGGTCATTAGCTGAAGGATCCAATGACCAGTGTAGGGCCATCCCACCACTCCGTTCGCAACGGAGTACACAAGGCCTTCTGGGGCGTAGGATTTGAGGTTAGGGCTGCTGGGTTGACGGTTTCGAGTAGTTTGGCGTTGAAGGGTTCTCGGCACAGAGAAAGGATGTTGCGACCATTCCACGATACGTTGCATGCGTACATACATGCATACATGGTGACGTGTGTGCATACATACATACATACATACATACATACATACATACATGCATACGTGCATACATGCATACATGCATACATGCACACATGCACACACAGATACACCTTAAGACATTGACAGGCTGACAAGAGCAAGAACTCACCATTGCTAATGTAGACAAAGTTTTGTGAAGCGAAGCTGTCGTAGGCGTGCTAGCTGGGTGACAAAAATGTGGAAAAAGTCGCCATATGTCACGTGTCAAGGTCCATAGGCATGTGGCTTACTATGCACAGGAGTCTAAGCCAACATGTATATGACAGTTTGTAGACTGAAGCATAACTTGACCATATAAACAAGTGTGCAGCAAGACAGAGCCATGTGGAAATGCAACTGGCCCACTAAAAGACTTCAGCACTTTTTCACCGCGGTTGTTGTGAGGTGCAGAAGAGCACGGCCGTTACCTTGCGAAGCTGAAGGGCATCGCGGCCGAGCTTCTGACAGCCTTTGATGCCAATGGTGACGGCCTGTTGGATGTCCAAGAGGCGCCTGCAAGTTGGGTGAGTGTTTTTTTTTTCGGGTTCTTTTTATTGGATTGATCAGCGCTTTTCCATTGGGCTTTCCTCTTGACCCCAGTCGTGCACTGCGGGCTGCAAATTGCGCTGCCGAGCCAGACTGTGCATCTCCAGCCACGAGCCCTAAACACGAAGCCAAAACAAGAAGCCCCGAAGCCTAGCGTTTCAGAAAGTAGCCAGCCTTCATCTCGACCCAAAGAACGCCCAAGTCAGGGAGCTCCAAGAAAAGAAATAACGAGAATTCAGGCGGGGAAGCTCTTTCGCCGCCTGGCCGGCCGGAAATCGCAAGGCACTCACGCCCCCACGCCTGTGGAGCGAGGCAGCGGGTTTCGGGGATGGTACGGTTTAGGGGCTGTCTGGCTGTCTACGGGCTTGACCAATGGTGACTTTGAGCTGCTGTGTAGTATTAACCTTTCTGTAGAGCCACAGATCGACACAGCCTCGACCATCTTCTGGTTCCTAGGCCCCCTCAGGGGGTTTCATCGGCCCTTCGGCGATCGCAGCTTGAGTCTTGAGGTTGTAGAAATCCGGCGTGCCTTATTTTAGAACCTGCGTCCCAAACAGAGTGCCTGAACCATCTCAAACGAGCCAGGTCGATGGCACAAACCCTTCGTGGTTGCCATGCAACACAGAGTAACAACCCAAGGTGCTTCTTCCTGTTGGGGTGGAAAGTGCAGAGGCCGAGATCTCTTGGCTAAGCGGTGTCTTCCTACAAACACCACCCGGCCTACTCCAAACTCACGGAGCTCTCAAGCCTGAACCCTCAACCCCCCAAAGTCCGGCTCAGAGTCTCCCTGCCAAGCTTCTGAGCGCTCTTAGGGCTCCCGAGAGGTGCCCTGAGCCAGCTGCAAGGGGGATCTGGGCTCGGAGAGAGCGAGTTGGTGCGGCTGGTGCACCTCGGGGGAGGTGCCTTGGGGCTGCCTGGCCGGGTCCAGCCTTTTTGGGGCAGGAATTGGGGGTCCCGATGATGGTTTGATTGACTTAATGGTCATGACTCCATGACTCTATTATTGCACGATGCAATAATGGTCGTGCTTCTTCCCTTTTTGGTGCCAGAGCCTTTTTGGGGGCGTTCTCCGTCCTCTCACACGGGTAGGGTTCTGGTCCAGGAGAAGGAGATGGTCAGTTTAGTGCAAAGCCAGACGAGAAAGAGTCTTGAAGCCATGGTTCAGTCTTCTCGTTGAAAGCTAGAGGTGAGCAGAGAAAGATGTGCTAGCAGGTCGGCTGAGGGTCGGCTCATCGAGCTAGCTCCCTAGCCTTGTTTCTCCCAGCCCAGGCACGTCTCTCAAAGCCAGGGCCGCTACTGCGCCGACCACCGACCCTTCTCACGCCCGGAAGCCGTGACTTGCCGGCTGCCGGATACGGAGGAGGTGCAGCTGGCAAAAGACGAAAGGGTGATGCCTAAATCCTAAACCCAAATCCCAAAACCCTAAACCCAGCGGAAGCCAAAAAGCCGGAGGTGCCGGCAAAGCCTCCGGCGCCGGGGCCGAGGCCCCCCGCAAAGTTCGGGGAGCCGCCGCCCTGGCAGAGCCGGGCGCGGGTGCTCCAAGGCCCACTGCGAGGCCGCAAGAGCCTGAGAGACGAGCTGCGGCGCTTCAGCGGCATCCTAATTAACCCAAGTGCCCGAATCCTTGCGGAAGATTCTTCGCCCATAGAATCTGTCGGACATTGAGCCGCGAAGCCGGAGGCCATGAAAGCATGACAGTGTGTGCAAGAGCTCGTTTCGGCCGCCAGCTAGTTTTGGGATCTGGTGCGGGTTTCGCGCAGGGCATGACATGTCCAAGGTGTCAACCAGGACCGCCGGCTGGATCTGCTTTGAATGACAACGTCGTGCTGGCGCAGGTGAGGGCTTAATAAGGAGGTTGTGGAGGTTTGGTGAAAAGATTCCAGGATCTTGAGAGGCACTTCCTGTACCTTCTTGTCAGTTTGGCACACAATATGTTAGTGTCAGATGGGCTGCTCTCGATGTGATGGGCTGGGCAAGCGACTGTCTCGTCCGACTTGATGTGCAGGGTGTAGAGTTCACTATGCTCTTCTTCCGTTTGTCGGACTTTCATTTGTGGACGTGAAGCCTGACAGGTTGGGAAGGCCGTGCGAGATGGAGATGCTTCTGAGCTGTCCTCTCTAGTCCCCCAGCTGGAGCATAGACATAGCCGTGGGCGCATGATGGTGTGTAAATCGGAGTGGGCACCGCATGAGGGCATGAGCTAGCCTGTGACGCGGGTGAGGTCAAAGCCAACAGCCTCTGGGCTGAGCCAAATCCGTCCGTCATCTCCATGGAGCTCCAGCAGAAGCTCGCAACAGGCTGCTATCGCGACTTGCTTCGGAGTAGCCTGAAACGGGAAGGAGGCCCCTGCTTTCGAGTTCGTCTCAGCCTGATCTGTGATAGCCATAATCATGGGGAAGCGCAGAAGCGGGTATAACTTACCGGAGAGGAGCACACATATCTCGTGGCTATTGAGGATTTCCGCTGCTCTTCACGGCTGCCTACTCTGGAGCTCTTTGGCTCATCATAATTTTCTTGCTCCGCATCCGTTTTACATGCCATAGTTGTCCATAGTTTCCGCAAGACTGAGCCTGCAAAGAAGCGGGCGTGAGTTGCGTCATGTCCCCTCTGATGTTGCTCCGAATCCAGCAGTTGTGAATTGTCAACCCAAAAGCCCACAAAGGCCCATGCGGTCTGGCAGCTTCTTCTTCGAGAGATCAGCAGCCAGCCACAGGCATGAAGGGCATCAGTGGAAACACTTATATCAAAGCTATCTCTAGCAATGGTGTTGTCCTAAAATCCACAATATTGCGTGCGAATAGCAGCAGAAAGTTATATTACGCGATAGAACTTAATCCTGCAGTGGCAGCGTTCAGCTCAGGGCATGCTGATCAAGTTCATAGTCGCAGAATACCTTGACTCATTGACCCCAAGACTTGTTCTGCAGTAAGCGCTAGCAGCAGTGGTTGGACAACAAAGCTACTTGTCCAGAGTCTAGTCGAAATCTAATGATGATTTCATCTAGCGGCGTTGTGGTTGCGCGTTTTCTGCATGGTTGTGCGGTCCCGGGCCTCTTTCCGCAAACCCTAAAGCTTGTTCCGATGAGAACTGTCTGACTAGAAGTGCGAGCACTTCTGAGAAACTTCTGAGAAAAATCAACCCCTGAGCACCGCTGAGTCTGTACAGTTGAGACGAAGACCTGTTAGCACCCCGAACACCAATGTGTATTGTAGTCGCACTCCCTGTCTTGTTAAGGCCCTGATTGCTGTCATTTATTTTAGGCTACCTTTATACTAGCTTCTTGGGAAGGCCTTAACCTGCAGGGCCCAGCCTACCGTGAAGACTCCGGCCTTGCTGTACTCTGCTAGTTGCTTTGCCCTTTGCCTACCTATTTGTTTGCTTTTTACTTTATCCTTGTATCTTGTTTGCATAGTACTGGGCAAAGCGCCTCCTGTCTGTTTCACGCCGTCACGCACCTTTGGAAGATCGCCTGGCTTGTCCGAGTTGTGAGAGCTTAAAGCCTGTTCGGACTGGTAGGGTGGCCATATGGCGTTCCGGAAGCCGGCAGCCGGCCGCAGCACCCATGGTGTGTTAGTCGGCCAGAAACGGCACAGCAGAGCTCTGTGCTGTTTCCCCTGTTGGGGTCCTTTCCTCAGAACAAAACGGGACGCGCCTGGCGGGAGGGGTGGAACACGGCCCTGCGGGTTTGGATGGGTGGAACGCGGCTCTGGAGCTGGGCATGCAGGTTTGGAATCCGGCTGTGGATGCATGGGTGGAACGCGGGAGCTGGGGGCCTGCTTGTTTGGATTGGCTGGCGGGATGGGTAGAATGCGACTGACGCGGCTTTGGAGCTGCGTTGGATGGAAGAAACGCGGCTATGGCTGGGATGCTGGATCTGCGGCCCGCGGGTTTGGATGGGTGGAGCGCGGCTTTGGATGGCTGGAACGCGGCTCCGGAGCTGCGGCCCACGCGGACGGACGCAGGGACGCAGAGACAAGGCGCCGTGAGGCGACGAAACAAGAGGCAACAAGTCTGGACAGGGAAAGGGGATGGGAGACAGGGACAGAACGGGGGATGCCGGGCGGCAAAACTAAAACTGGCAGCTACTAACTTACTACTAACCCCGCAACGATAGCGACGACGACAACGACTACTCGTCTACTGCTACAATATGTCCTGTACTACGCTACCCTGTCTCAACAGCATGACAACCATTTCCTGGCGGCACGCTCACCACCCCCCTGCAGCAGAAAAAAGGCTAGAATCGCAAAAGGACAACATAAGTAGGCACCCCCCCCCCGCCCGGCCCTCAGAAAACATTTAAAAAGAAGCTAGCTCAGCATAAAGGAAGGAGCCGTAGTAGAAAAACACGTTCAGCATAGCAGGAAAAGCACCAGCAATGGTCGAGTATGCTACTCGATTGCGCTATTTGTGCAGCTCGTGGAAAATTGCAAGCCGCGGCCGAACCATGCCGACGAGCTTTATTGAGAGAAGACTGAAATAATAACTTCACGTAGTTTGGAAGCGATAATTTAACGCATGCAAGCTGGCTTCATCGCCCTTTTCCATAAAGTGGCGACTCGGTGCCTGCCTTGATAACTTTTCCGCCCTGGGTCATGCTTTCAGGGGTCTGGCGTTCCGAAAAGATTATTAAATGCTGGCAGAGTAGCATACAAGATTTTTCTCGAGATAGGCGCGGCGTTCTACCGTGGTTCTTGCTAGCGAGGTCGGCGCGCTTGCATTCCACCGTAGGTGTATCGGTTATTTTTGTTGGTAGAGTTTGCTTGCAGGTTGATCCGGGACTTGCAGTCCGGTGGTCTCTACTGTGATATTTGATATTTCTTGGTCCTAATGCTGATTAATGCTGTGTTTCACCCTTGCCTTCTGGGTCGGCATGTCACGAAGTAGGTTTCACTCAGGAGCCAGTGTTAATCCAGCCAGGTGGCCTACCCTAATCTGTGGCTTGTCCAATGTCGCTTGAACGTTGCTATTCGGAGATGGTTGATCTCGCGCTATAAATCTACTGTCGGCCAGCTTTAAACATAGTTGAGAATCACCTGCAATCGATGACGGCGGCATATTGGTCAAGGTTAGGGACTAAGTTTTCGGGTTTGGGCAGGGGTTTATAGGGTTATCAACTTGCGAAGTCTAGGGCTCGAGTTCAAGCACCAGAGGGCTTTCCAGGCTCTCACGCAAGACGTGGAAGGATGGACGCTGCCGATGGTGCTGCGGCATGGCTGCACTACAAGCCGCGGTAGACACATTTTGTAGCATGTTTTGGCATCAT
Source organism: Symbiodinium necroappetens (assembly GCA_905231915.1). Classification (NCBI taxonomy): domain Eukaryota; class Dinophyceae; order Suessiales; family Symbiodiniaceae; genus Symbiodinium; species Symbiodinium necroappetens. The sequence continues at coordinate 7,653 of CAJNJA010009991.1, read as the reverse complement.
GCATCCTTCGAGCACTCAAGAGCATTGTGACTGGTGGTGGGGAAGTCAAACACATTGACAAGTTTCCCACAACAGCCGTGTGCAGTGTGTATCCGTGTGCTGTCGTTCTCGAGGTGTGTGGCCCCTCCTGCGCCTTTCAGCCAGAAAGACAGCAAGAAACTCCTGCGCTTGGCATGCAAGTTATGTCGCCTCCTGCGAGCTGTAGTTTCAAATCTCTTACTTCGCGAAGGGCACTGCCTGCGGCCGAGCTTCTCCCGCAGGAGTTTTTGCTGCACCAAAAAAGCATCCAAACCCTAAACTTGCCATGTTCCCTCAACCTGATTCGTTGGTGATGGCTCAGTATTCTACCCCCTCAGGCCCTTGCATCATCAGGTGGTCTCACATGCCTAACGTTTTGCGTGGAAGTGATGGAGAACTGATTCGTAGCGTTAAGGCGGCTTCAGTTTAGGCAGCTCTAGGGTATGCACTGAGCGCCTAGGAAGAAACAGTGCATGGTTGGATGTGGATGTCAGAACACACCCTCAGCCGCTTAGGGCCAGGGTTCTTACTAGGATTGGTAAACCTCTCTAACCCCTAAACCCTAAACCCTAAGCCCCTAAGCCCCTAAGCCCTGCAGGTGCAATCTGCTGGAGGTGGTAGGCCAGGAGGCCCACAAACGGCGCTCGCTTCTGGCGCAGTGCCTGCTCCTTCCTCAGGATGACCACTGGGAAGCCTGGACTCGGGTTTAACTTCTTCTGAGAAGTGTGAGGATTTGATTTATTTGGTTTAGGGTTTGGGTTCAAGGAGTTTTTAATCCAAGGGCTTAGAGCTTGATGGTAGTGTGAATGTGATGGTCGTAATCAACAGCCCCGTGGTAATGAAGCCTTTAACGCCTGATTGAGCTGTTGATTCCGGCCAGAGCTGGTTTGACAGGAGATCTCCCAGCGTGTCAAGATGAGGGGCGGGAGCTCAACATATGATAGGTCGCCTACTCCCTGCTCTCCAGAATCGCCTCTGTGAGCGACGAACACGTAGAACCCATCTTGCAGCAGCGTGGCACCGCGCAGCTTTTTCAGGAAGAAAGCCCCTGAAACACGACAGAGATAAGATCGGCCGAGGAGCGTCAGAGAGAGAGAGAGAGAGAGAGAGAGAGAGAGAGAGAGTCCAAGGAGGGCGATGCGGCGGTCCAGCCACTGCATCTGCTACTGGAGCGTGAGAACTGGTCGGAGTTGGTGGCCTTCCTGGCATCCCGGCGTTGAGACAATGAGCACTCGTCAGTGGGGGTGCTCGCGATGGTGGCGGTTGTAGATTGTAGTGGCAGCACCTCGTCGTATTCGCGAGCACTGTGAACTGACATGCTGCATCTGCAAGGATCAATGCTGGAACCCGCAACAATCACAATGCTGATGCCCGGGCTGCTGCTGCTGGTGCTGCTGCTACCCCCCCGGAAAATGATGCTGATGATGACGGCGTTGAGCGTGACTGTGAACACGAAGATGATGAACGTGATGAACATGAGCATGGTGAGAAGATTCAGGAGGATGGGGATGATGATGGTGGTATGCTGACTGATGATGATGACGATGATCCGAATGATGATGTTCATGATGGTGATCATGGTGATAAACATGAGGAGGCCGAAGAAAGAAGAAGTCGAAGAAGGCGAAGAAAATCAAGATGTTGATGCGGGCGAGAATCTCCGACTGCTTTGGAGGGTCGCAAATCGGCAGTGCGAGGTCGAGGCTGGCGGAGGCTTCCCACACGACGAGGACCGGGTTGGCGGAGTCTCTCAGAAGAGATTTGTAGGGAATAGTATGACTGCGTGTTCAGTTCATTGCAGTGGAGCGTACAGCACCTGAGCACTTCATCCGAAAGGCCGGATGACAACTGAGATGCAAAGCGTAGCGCCAGAATCTGCCTCCAATCCCTAAACGCCTAAGCAGAACCTCCAAATCCGAAGCCGTAATCTCCCATCCGTTTCGGGCACCGGCAACGCCTGAAATGTCAATTGCAAAAACTGAGGGGCCTTGCAGCACATGCAATTGTAAGTTCTTCGCGTCGTCCGCCTCGGCCCGGTCGCGCCGGTGCAGGGGCCAATAAGACGACAGATGCGCCCGCGGGTGCGGTGGGGGCCCGGGGGTGAGTCGGGGGCCGAGGGCGAGCATGAGGTTCTGAAAAGAACTAGTCAAAGTATCCCCATGCAACCCCTAACAAGATTACAGCAGAAGGTGCTCCAAGAGTTGGAGCCAATTCCCTGCCAGGCGCAACCGCGCATGGCACTGGCTGCTTGAACAGAGATGATTCTTCTCAGGTTGAGGGGTGGACTTCGTAGTGCTGCAGTGATCGTGGTGGTGGTGATGTTCGCTGCAACAGCAGCAGTCGTCACGTGCTGGAAGTCGTGGTCTCTACTACCGCCATCGCCGTTCAAACAGTCTAACGACCCGAGTGCGTCAACCAACGCTTTGGGTTGAAGCTTAGAGTGGGGACTGCATGCTGCAATACACCACACAAGACTTACAGATCAAGAGACCTCATCTGGCTGTACTGAGTTGTGAGAGCGTCAAAGGCGAAACTTTGAACACTGTATTTTCAGACAGCAGTTTGGCAGTGGCGGGTCGAGGAATAGCCCTAGCCGTGTTGAGAACATGCAAGGCCGCAACATGTCACTGATAGCACCCTACGACCATCCTAAACCGCAAACCAGGATTCAGGTTTGAGATTCAGGGTCTCGAGCCTGCAAAATTCAGAACCCTCATGATTTTGCATGATTCTTCCATAAGCTACGTAAGACCTTGACTTCAACTCAGTCCAAGGAGTCTAGAGCCTAGTGGTTGTTGTCAAGAGAGCTCGCAGATTCCGCCCGTGCCTTAAGCCCTAAACCTCAAAGCACAAACTCTAAACTCTAAACCTGAAGCCTTTGACAACTGAGCCCTAAGCCCTAAACCCTACTAGGAGTGCAAAAAAGCCCTAACAAAACAGAAACGTCAACATCCGAGCCGCCTCCCGGGAAGTCCCAGGTCAGCACGGTCCTGGCCGAGCGTGGGCTTCTGGGAGATTTCTTGGCTGCCTGCGCGCAGGGCGGGGACGTGCCGAGACCACAGACCCAAGCCTTCGCAGGCGCCCCCTAAACCCTAAACCCCTGAACCCTAAACCCTAAACCCTAAACCAAAAACTCCTTCTGAGCCGGAGCCTCATTGGACCGTTTTTGAAAGGGTGTGCTCCCTTCGAAGGACTCTACTTGGGCATCCTCAAGAACTGCGTGCCCTGGGTCCAGTGCCTCAGTGCCCTTCAGGCACCAGGGTCATTACCAGGTGCTTCAAATCAGCGGTTCTTGTATTGTCGCCTCTGTGGTGGGTTGCACCAGATTTGGATTCGGGTTCACTCGGTTCTTGGACTGGTGTCCTTGATGCTAGGCGCTGCTGAAAGCAGGGCTCGCACCCTCCGAGCCGCTGACGCCCTCCAGGGAGGCGAGCAGAGCTGTCGGGTTGCAGCACCTTTGCTGGGGGCCGGGCTCTGGGATTTCAATGTGACGTTCGTCGTCCGTGGCTGAGGGCTTGAAGCGACTCACTTCGTGACTCTTATTCACATCCCGAAGTGCGTGCCGCTCCCCGACCCAAACCTTAAGCCTTAAGCCATGAGCCTGAAGCTTTCCCTGTGAGACGTGGCCTCTGCATGCCGCTGGGCGGCACAATTGCCGCGCTGCCGCCCAGGCGAAGAGCAGAAGAGAAGGAACTCCGTGGTTTGTCACTGCGATTCTACGTAGGTCCCTGGCCTGTTGAGTTACTGCATGTTTCTGGTCACGATGAGTATGAGAACAGCGAGCCGTGCACTCACTATGATAGGTGATGTTTGGCATCATAATCGTCATGAGGGCTTCGGTTTTCAGGTACGAGCTCGATTCGCTTGGAATGGTCTTGTTCGGTTGTGCGTTAGGCGCTTTCCGTTCCTCCTGCGAGGGGTGGCAGGAGCAAGTCCGGAGCATCCAGAGAAGCACGCTTCGAAATAAGTTTCGAAATGGTGGGGATTTGTGACACGTTGTGGCCGTTATTGGTTCCCCATCATACTCCTTATCGCCACTCGATTCCCAGACACACAGATGCTCTTCCTTCCAAAAGAGAAGTGGGAACATGAAGCAGCCGCAGAACGCAAGCCCGCGGTCGCAAAGGCAACCGCAACAGCAATTGAAACATCAACAGCAGCAGCATCGACGACAGCAGCAGCAACAGAAACAGAACCAGACAACCATCAGCAGCAATCGGGCATACATTTGTACCCGATGATGCCTACACTTCTAGAACGACCGTGAAAACCATGGATTGTGGCAGGTTCTGCTTGTTGCCAAAGCCGATCCCTTTGTGCGTAATGCACGTGGTCAGACTGCCCTGGACGTCGCCAAAGCGAACAGGCATTGGCCCGCGGCACTCTAAATCCAAACCCTAAACCCATGGTGGAAGCAGTATTACAGCTAGGCGATGAAGCGAGCGAGCTAGCAATTAGGATAATATCCAACATGCTGTTTGCTAGTAGATGCTGTAGCAGCATCCGTCAGAACCATGAGCAGGAAACAAGAGAAACAAGCAGCACGCGTAGGAGTCACCATCATGAGAATGGCCGGAAGAGCAAGCATGCGAGTTAACTTGCAGACCCCCACATCAACTCTGCACTCCGAAATTGGGGAAACGTTTGGAGTTCCAGGATCAACGTTTTGGGGTTCGAGTGCCTGGCATGAAGCAGCATCGAGGTTTCAAAAGGGTTCGAGCGGCCTCTTGCCTTTCCTCTGGATTTACAGTAGACTTTGGGGTCGCGATATCAAAGCTTCATGACAACGGGGCTGGAGCTTGATCAACGTGTGCCAACAACGGGTCCAGACGCCAGTCGCTATACGACAGCCCCGTGAAATGAAACCACACGTGGTTGTAACTTCAACTCCACTTATGTGGTCTACGACCCTCTGGGACCCTGAACGCCGAAGCATTGTTTTCAGCGTGTTACGCCTTGGTCAGCTGGGCGGGTGGGGCACAAACCCCGAACTCCACATGGCAGCCTGACCCAGCTGACCAGGTCTTGGGCCACGGCGGCCCTGATCCGCCGCGCTGCGCAGAGCGACAGGCCGGGTACACGGCGGGGCCGGAAATTGCGGAGTTTGGGTTTTAGAGGCTCGGCCCTCGGGGGGTCCCGGCCTCTTGCGGGAATGGTTGTGAGTTTGGGACTTCTGAAGGTGGAAGGGGGCTTGTGGTTTCTTGGGTTTGCTAGAGCTGCTAGGATTTGCCAGGCTTCTTTGAGAGCCCCAGCTCCTTCCCGAGAGCCCCCAAGTGCTTTGATGTCCAGTTCAAAGGGCTTTCGCCGGGCTGCGGAAGTGCCTGCGCTAAACCAGCCTATGACTTGAGCCAAACTGATTCTAAGCACTAGGTCACTAAGCCCTCTAAAGTCCTCAACCTCAAACTCTAAGTCCTTTACCACCTCAACGCTAAAGATCTCTAAAGCTTACCCCTTTATCTTACACCCTAAGTCAGAAACCATAAGGCCCCTCAATGAACAAGCATCTGGGGACGGTTGGCAATAGTAGTCAATGAAGAGGCTCATTGCAGGCCCAAGCATCAAAGCTCCAAGGCAGCGAGCTGTCAACCCCAAAACCCAAGAGCCAACAGAACGAAACGAACGAAGCCCAAGCTCCAATCATCGTTGGCCGGAGGCCTGAAGCTGAGAGACCTGTTATGCACATATATATATATATACACAGACATATATATATATATGTATAGATAGGTTTTTAGATCTTTATGTGAGTGCATCATGTGCATTTATAAATACATATTGTTTTAAGAAATTGCCCGTCTATCTATGGATTTGTCCATCTATCTACGTATCTACCTGTTTATCTGTCTGTCGACCCTCCTATCTCTACATCAGTGCTTTTATCTTCATCTATATATAAAAAGAGACGTCTCACACTCTCTCTCTCTCTCTGCCTATCAGGGGCTCTCTTCTCTCCTTCTCTCGCTGCTTCTCTCCGTTTGAGAACGCCCCACCAAGCCGTCGAAGTCTAGGGCCAGCGACGGCTTTATTCTGCGAGTGGCTCATGCCTTGGCGAAGCATGTGGAGGACAGTACAGGGCTCACAATGGGGCTGGTAATCCGGCGTACGGGGTTTGCAGTACCAGGGTGTAGTTCTGTTGGTTACATAGAAGGGCTTCTGGGCTCTGCCTGGGTTTCTTGCGGAATGTCTGAGCCCACGCTTTGCAAACCCACTCTGCAAATCCGTAGCCCGTTTCTTGCAGAGTTCGAAGTTCCTGCGGTCATAGGAGGGAGTACTGTTCATCGTGAAAATCATGTACAGCACAACGGTGACTACGGATGGAATCTTATGTATATATGCATGCATGTATGTATGTATACATACGTACGTACATACTTACATACATACATGCATGCATACATACATACATGCGTATACTTATGTATATTTATACACCCCTGCCTGCCTGCCTGCCTGCCCGCCTGCATGGATGCATGCATGAGCAAACTGCATGCATGCATTGACGAACAGAAACATGTAAGTACGCGGCGTGTATACAAACGTAAACGATGTGTTTGTGTTCTCGCTGTCTGTCGCCACCCTCTTCGTCCATTCACATATGCACATCGGGTCCAGGTTTAGGGTATCTGTATGTACCTATACATACATACCATACCATACCATACCATACCATACCATACCATACCATACCATACCATACCATACCATACATACACACACATACATGCATGCATGCATACATACACACATACACACATACATACACTCATGCATGCACTCATACACACATACACACGTACACACACTCATACATACATACATACATGCATGCATGCGTACATACATACACTCATACATACACACATACACACATACACACGTACACATACATACATGCATACATGCATACATGCACACATACATACATACATACATACATACATACACACATACATACATATATATATATATTCATATATTTATGTATATATATATATATAATTAATATATATATATATACATACTAATACATGCACACATGTGTCCATCGTCTGTGTGTTGTGTGCGCCTTGGTGTTTTGAAGTCAAAAAACCGCATGTTGCTGGTTACTCCGACCGATTCAGGTTTGTGGTTTAGGAGAGGCATCGGCAGCAAGCTATAGTCTGCTCAACAATCGGTGCAGACTTACACGTCTCGTGCAGCACGCCCTAGGACCCTAGGATCACATACCAGATAGTTAGGCCTAGGCACCGGCGTTGGAGGGCCTGGTGACGTCGCGAATGTTGTATCTCGCCAATGTTGGGAAGCATAGTGAGTAGGAGCCAGACAGAGACACACAGAGACAGACAGACAGACAGACAGACAGACAGACAGACAGACAGACAGAGACAGACAGAGACAGACAGACAGACAGACAGACAGACAGACAGACAGAAAGGCGCACACACACGAAGACACGTACACACGCACACATGCACAAATGCACACATGCACGCACACACGCACGCTCGCCCACGCACACGCACACGCACACGCACACGCACACGCACACGCACACGCACACGCACACGCACACGCACACCCACACCCACACCCACACCCACACCCACACCCACACCCACACACACACACACACAC
>CAJNJA010009990.1:0-14466 GCA_905231915.1 Symbiodinium necroappetens | reverse complement strand
CTGCTTCGGGCCCTTGGGGCTTCCTTCCCAAGCCCCAGGAACCCGGGCAGCACAGGGTTCCCTAAGGGTCCAACTGACCCTAAGGGTTAGGGTTTAGGGCTTAGGGTTTAGGGTTCAGGGGTTTAGGCTTAGGGTTCAGGGGTTTAGGGCTTAGGGTTCAGGGTCTATGCGGCAAGCACAATGGCAGTGGCAAACACATGTTAGCTGAACCATCGCTCTTCTTATGCAGCTGCAATTCCATCTTTATCGGCTCCGCTTAGCTCGAGTGCCGGAACTGGAGGTTGACACTTGGAAAGACAAAAAAAGGGTGAGACCTTGGACTTGAAATGACGGCCTTACCTAGGAATCAAGGTCTGGGGAGCCCTCAAAGTGAGACCCACAGCCCTGAACCCTCCCAACACAAACACAACACCCATAACTCAAAAAGTCCTCTGCACTTCCAACAGCAACGAACACCCTGACAATAATTTGCCCATAATCCTCGATGTCGGGATCGAACTTCTGAGCTTGTGTCTACAGCTGGGAACTATGCAGAGTTCTGGGGATATGGATTATGGATTTTACGCATTGCGGCCTTCCCTAAGCCTCTAAACCCTAAACCCTAAGCCCTGTTCCCGTGTTGCCCGGGGGACATCCTTCCAGGTTCCGAGGGCTTTGTCATCATCGGGACCATACTTCTGAAGCTCTAACCCTAAATGTCATGCTTGAAGATTCGCCTTGCTCAGACACCAAACGGCGGCAGCTTGCCAAGAAGTCCGGAACTCTCATCCCTAAGCCCTCAACCCTCAACCCCAATCCCTAAAACCCGCTGAAACCCTCAACCCCTAAACCAAACAGGACCGCATCCAACCTCGATGCTTCGCCGGGGCCTTCCGAGTACTGTCCCGCTCGGAAGCCTGGCTTGGCCGGTCGTAGCGGCACTAATCAAAAGCTGCCGAGTAGGGTGCAGGGTTCGGGGTTTAGAGCGTAGGGAAACACAGCAAATAGGGTTTAGGGTTTAGGGCGTCGGGAAAAATTGACTTGCAGGGCTTTGGGGTTTAGAGTTTCGGGATTGGGCTTGGATTTGGTTTAGGGCTTTGGGCTTATGGTTTCGAGTTTCATGATGACCTCATGATTATGGCGATCGCCGTTGGCACCATCAGCACATGATTTTCACCCACAACACAGCACCGTCATAACTCAGAGTACCCATCATACCGACATTGTCCGCCACCTTCATGGTCATCAGAAGCCAGCCCCACACATCATGCACCTCCTAGAGACGAATCTGTAACCGCCTGCAACCTGACACGGGATGCCCCGGGCAAGCGCAGGTTCAGCAGTGAGCTCGGTCACCGGGAATTCTGCTAGACTCCGTCTATCCCACCCTGCTTAAACTTCCATACCCCTCTTCACGGACATCTTCAGATTTTTCACGGACATTTTCAGATTTTGCGACCGGTCGCCTTTGTACGGCTCTCGTCAAAGGCTTGTATACCAGCAGGTTCTCATGCAAGTTTACTAGCAACCAATAAATCGCAGTGCAGGAAGTGTAACAAGTCTGTCTTGGCCTGGCTGCGTTTTCAAACCGCGACCAATAGAAAATAATCGAGGCCTAAGGCCTTGAATTCCCCTGTAGGACAGGGACGTCTTGAAGATGTGTACGAGGAAATAGTACGTATACCGTAAATCCCAAACCCCTAAACCCTCATCAAAAACCGTGACATGGAACACCGACATGAAGCAGGTGACTTCAAGCCTGGCTTTTTGGAGCCCGGTCTACTCCTTTTCTAACAGGGTTTAGGGGTTTAGGGTGTTTAGGGTTTAGGGTTTCTAACATATTTTCGTTTTGTTGTTCGCTTTTTTATCACCCGGTGGGCCGGTCTATGTTTTCCTCTTTTGTTTTCATGTGTATTCACATCTATGCAGCTTCTAAAACACCAACCTCTTTGTTTTACTCTATAGATTTAGTTTCTGGTGTTTTTCATTTTGGCGGTCTGGTCGATTTTGTTATGTACGTTCATGTGTTCTTTGCTGGTACACTGTTCCAGTTTGGTGCTCCCTCTTTTTGGGGTTCTCAACCATAACCCAAGGCCCGACAGTAGGACAGTAATGAAGCGTATGCGCTAGTTGTTAGGGTAAGAAGTGCGTATGAAGGTAAATGGATTGGGTGTCCCTTGGCTAGCTACGCACAAACTCAAGCCAACAACCTTTAAACTCTAAACTATGGCAGAAGGTTGAGGTGGCCGCAGGCACATTGTTAGTTGCCTGATCCGAATGTTGTTGAACATGCAGCCTGTGATAGAGGCTTAGCCTTGAGAACAACAGAAGTTCTATCAATGGGCTCTGGCATACTATACCGCCCAAACACTGCTCTTCCGACTAAGACCCCTGTCCCGAGGAACTGATTGCAACAAGCAAGGCCATGCTACCGACGTCGGAGCATCAAGGAGGCTCATGCCTCAACATCACGGTTCTACAAGGATTCAGGGTTTGGGATAGGGTTTAAGAGCTTAGGGTTTAGCGGTCCTTCAAGGGCTCTTTGACAGAGGTCCTTTGCCTGTCAAAGTCTGGGTTCCTGGAAAGGGCACTAAGAAAGCTTGTCTACAAGGAGCTGAAGATTCGTTGGAAAAGGGCAGTCATGGGCAGCACGCTTCTCGACGAACTACTATATCTTTTCACGTCTCCTGAAATTTCCTACACCCTATGCTGCCAAATCGCACCATGATTGCATAGAGACCGGGTTGCAGGAACTGCCTTGGCCTTACAAACATGTCCGTTGCATCGGACCGGTACCCCTACCCTAAACCCTAAACCCCAAACCCTAAACCCTATACGAAAGGTCTGGCCCGACCCTAACAGTGCACGAACCCGACCAGGGACTAGGGCACCAAATGCATCCTGTTCCCGAGCCCCCAGCCCTTCCCTGACAGAAGTCTCAGTATGCCCAGCCGTAAATGTATCACAGAATCTCCTATGGTAGAACATGATATGACATAGGATCCTACGATATAAAAGCACTATACAACTCAACCTCACGTTCACATAGTACAGTCTAGTTTCGTAGAGTATCGTCTACTAAAAACTAGTATAGCCTATACAACCGCCAGTTTGTGGCCACCGGACGCTGGCTGCAGTCCGGGCAGAAGCAATTTCCATCTGTACCTCAATAGGCTGACCGGGGTAAAGGGCTTTGAGACTTGGAGGGTTTTAGGATTCCTGGTTCAGGGTTTAGGGCCTATGATGTCTAGAATTCCCGGTTCAGGATGTAGGACATAAGTGGCGTAGGCCTCCAAGTTGAGATAGCGCGGAGTATCGAGAGCTCTACAAGTCATCGGGGTCCTCCATACCAAGTCCAAGCCGTGCCGACACCTGCGACTTCTCACAACTTAGGCCACAAAAACTCCTAAACCCCTAAACCCTAAGAGAGGAGGACAAGATCTTTGAGTAATTACTGGGCTTCTGCAAGGCTCCGGGGCTGATCTTTTCTGCAGCAAGCCTAAGAGCCTCTGCTAGTATTGATCGACTTATACACATCTATATATGTATATGTATATAAATATATGTATGTATGCATATGTGTATGTATATATATATGTGTACATATATATATATATAAATGCATACATAAACAAGTGTGTGTGTGTACATATATATATATACACACACACACACACAGTGCAATCGCTGTACAAGAAATGGTCGGAAAAGAAACGTAGGGGTCACGTTAGCCGGATATCACCAAAAGCCGAGAACAAAAACATATGCCTTCTAGCTAAGAATGAAGGGTACCCAACGTTTTGGGTCATTTCTTATTTGGCTGAGTGATTCTTTTCTTGTTTCGGGCGTTCTCAAGCCTCGCAAACCCCTGACATAAGAAATGCAGGAGGCATTTATGATTTCCGGCGGTTTTTAGGTTCTAAGGCTAGGGCAATGGGCAGAAGCCAGAGTAAGAAATGTAGGGGGGCCACGTTTCTTGTTCCAGGCTCTAAACCTAGGGCACAAAAAGTGCACACTAAAGTGTAGTAGAACACGGTCCTGGCGGTGTCTGTCTAGGCTAATTGCAAAAAGCCTGTGGCACAGTACCTAGACTTCCCATTTTCTCGAGCCCCGGCTAAGAAATGAGCAAGAAATGAAGGGTACCCAGCGATTCGGGAGCTGGGACATGTGGAAATGTGAAACTAAAAGGAAGTTGAAAATGAAGGGTACCCAATTCTGAGAGCTGACATTTCTTATCCAGCAGCACACAAGCTAAGTGGATTTTGTCACGGCAGAGTGGTGGAATGCTGCTAGCTAAAGAAGAAGTCTAAAAGACCTGTGCGCGGGGCGTGTGCTGTGGGAGCCGATGCGCAGACAGCATTCGGGCCCACGGCTCCTATCTGATTTTGTTTCCTGGTTTTCTGCGACGATCTCAGAATAGGCGTTAAAAGGGGATCATCAGAGTATAGGTGAATCCTAGAAACGTGCAGATGCTTTTTCACAAAAGCTCAGGCGTCAGCAGATGCCCTTGCGACCGCAGAGGGCACAGTCTACACCTGGCATCCACAAGATCGCAGCTTGGGGTTCGATTACTTCGTGCAGAGGTCCGAGTCCGCTGTTTCTTCTTTTTTAGAGTTTAGGGTTTAGAGCTTTAGGGTTTAGGGCTTAGAGCTTAGGGTTTAGGCTTTAAGGTTTAGGGTTGAGGGCTCAGAGTTTAGGGTTATAACGTCTACGACGAGCATGTTCAGTCGAGGTGTATAATGATGATCGGAATGTATGCTGTACACCAGACCGTGCACGGCTGAATGGATTCCTCAAAGCCCGCGGTCTAAGCCCTGCAGAATGTGCACCGAAACAGAACGTATCTTTATGTAGCCATCGACACTTTGGCTCTTGCATGCAAAGCTTTTGCAGGCTTGAGTCCTGAGCATTCTCTGTCTGTTCTTCTCATATGGCATAGCGACTATGCTCCTCCGTTCAAGTAATAAACAAAAACAACAATTAAGTGTGCAGCAAAGTACATGATTAGACATGCGGCGGTGTTTGATTTCGTTGTCTCAGTATTTCCAGGTTGAGGTCGTGCTCCTCTTTGAATGCTGCAGCTCGTCCCACAACAGAACAGCCTGCAGGGTTGGGATTTACAGATTTACACGCTTAGGGGTGTCAGGATTCAGTTCTGTATGACATCTAAGAAACGCCTTGTGTACCTAACCCAGGCAGGTACAGAGCACGGTTCGGGTATGGAATTGTGGTCCCAAGCCCAAAGAATGGCAAAGAACGCAGAACATGCACTCAGAGCCGCGAGTATCACGATTGCAGCACAAGCCGTGAGCCTCAGCCCCTCTACCGGTCACTTCGATACAAAAGACCTTTGGAGCAGCATCACGACTCAAGCGCAACAGCTGAAGTTTGCCGGCTTCAAGCCTCACAGTCTGCAGCCCCCAACACCCGAACCCAATCTTGGGCTTTGGGCCCTGGGCTCTGCAACCAAGGAGCTGCTGCGCAGCCCCGAACCGGAAGCCCCGAGCCACAACCGTAAAGCAGAGCTCCACAAGCTAAGTCCGAAACACCGAGCCCGCCATAGCCCTGGCATTCCAACTTTTGATTCTGGTTTTGCTAAACCCTCGGGAGCACCTCGAGCATGTGCCACTGCAGTGGAGGCGGCCAGGGCCTCCCGCAAACACTCGCGGTTGTTGCTGTGCTGGTTTATGGTGCAGCTGTAATTTCTCCAGGGCTGTCGCTGCTTCTGTTGCTGCCCTTGCCGTTGTCGTTTGTTTTTGGCGCTGCTGCTGACGCTGTCGCTGTCGCTGTTGCTCTTGACGTAGTCGTTGTGGTTGCTGTTGCTATTGCTGTTGCTGCTGTTGCTGTTGCAGTTGTTGTAGCTGCTGTTGTTGTTGTTGTTGCTGTTGCTGTTGCTGTTGCTGTTGTTGTTGTTGTTGTGGTTGCTGTTGTTGTCGTTGTCGTTGTCGTTGTGGTTGTGGTTGTTGCTGTTGTTGTTGTCGTTGCTGCTGTTGCTGTTGTGGTTGTGCTCGTGTTTGTGGATGTGGTTGGTGTTGCTGCTGCTGTTGTTGTTGTTGGTGGTGGTGCGGGTGTTGTTGTTGTCCTCGCTGTCGTTGCGATCGTCGTTGTGGTTGCCGTTGTCGTGGAAATCGTCCAAATTCCGTTGTTGGTGCTGGCAATGAAAATGCCTGACTGTTCTATGTTCTGTTTAGCTATTGCCATAACTATGGCGACTAAGATATGTGCTGCATGACCGCGGGAAAAGATTGCACTCATAATCATCAGCAGTGCGACTGGACGTGCTGTCGTTTCTTCGCTGTTCTTGCTTCTGGCATGTTGACGAAGAATGCTACTTCGGTACCATGCCGACGGCCGACGACTACTACAATGATTCCTACCGCAACGACGACGATGATCACGACTGCAACTGCTGCTGTTGCCGGTTCTCCTGCTTCTGCTACTGCATTGTTTTCGACTGCTACTGCTTCATCTACAGTTCTACAACGACGACGACCACGGCGACGGACAACGACTACAACTACGACGATGAGGAAACGACCTACACCCTGCAAGTGCAAGTTGGATCGGTAGCACATCTCAGAGTGCATATGCCGAATCGGAGGTGCCTGCCCGGATGCAGAGGGTCTCGGGGGGCCTGGCAGTGACAATGACGGCGAGTGGGCTTCTCAGGTCGGAATTCAGGAAACATTCCTAAGACCCTTTCTATTAGTACACAGCTCCATGCCGATCAAGTCTCAGGTTGCCGTTTTCACGGGTTCCACACCTGCAGTTTCGTAACAAGAACTCGGTTGACCAACCTGCCGTTTTACTACGTGGACCTGAGGCAGCTTGCTGCCGTGTTCGAAGAAGCTGTGATGAGTTCCTTGCCACTGCTCGAAACCGCTCTGAAAGACAGAAAGTCCGCCCGCTAGGACTAGCATAGAACCGTGCAGCACATGCGCTCCTCCGGAAAAGAAGCAAGGTCAATTCTAGTCTATTTCCCTCATGCTCTGCCCGTTTGTCCGCCTTTCGTAGGTAGCATAATGCCCAGGCCCAGACACGAACACATGCAATGCCAACTCCGTTCTCAGCTACTTCGGCCCTTTCGGCACGTGCCTCCTACTTGCATGCACGCACAGCACGCACACCAAAACATCCAAAGGCTTGAAAATCCTGGACAGAAATTCCTTCTCATGTCCTGATGCAGGGACGGCTGCTAATGAAACGGACAATGCACCAACCAAGATGCACACAACATGCTGAGGCCTGCGGAGGACTTGCTGCTCTGGCGTGAGCCCTGCATGCCACAGCTTGAATGCTTCAATATATATATATATATATATATTATTATATATAAATATATTATATTATACTATATTATATATTATATTACATTATATTATATTATATTATATTCAAGGAAGCATGTGACCCAGGATTAGATCCTCAACCCTGAACCCTGAGCCCCAAGCCGCAAATCCTACCGCAACTCCTAGAACCATGAAGAGCCAGACCGCAAATCTTAGATGCAACGTACCTTTTTTTTCTTACAAATCTCCACCCTTCTCGCAAAGCTGAAAGCTGAGTGAGTGCGGAGTGTATTTGAGAAAGAGATCGGCTTAGGCATTATGTAACTACTGTTGCAATAAAAAGCACCAAAAAAAGTATTATGTGTTTGCAGAGATGTGGCTCTGCATGAGGGTTGATGGTCACCTTACTAGTAGTGCTTGTCGGGGCTGGGAAAATGATGATACCCGAAACGGTTCAGCAACCCGAAATGCATGTCCATCGATTGAAATCCCAACGCACACACCCTAAACCCTGACTGTTGAACGAAACTGACGTTCCTGCTATGCCCTATAAGTGATCAGCGCAACAAACCCAGACCCAACAGTCCTGCCCAGCACCCTAATCGGGGTTTGTTTCAGCTTCTGCCTCCCCTTGGAAGTAAGGTTTAGGGTTTAGGGGTTTAGGGGTTTAGGGTTTTGGGTGTAGGATGTTCTTGTCTGTTTTCATCCTGAGCCATAGGGTCCAAACACGTCTAGACGAGTGTGCCAACAGGTAAGCCGCGGGACTTCCAATGGCAACTTCCCTAACATCGAGAACCTACTATAGGGGCCTCAACGATGAGACCAGGGTTTTGCAACCCATAATACTATACTTATTATCATAAGGAAACCCCAGAAATAGTATAGGTATTTATTCATGGCTCTGTAGTACAACATACCTAACGGACTAAGTAGAGGACCGCGGTTTTCCGATCAGATTCCATCTGGGTCGTATGAGAGTTTTCGGCTTTAGGGTTGAGGGAGCTTTGGGGGTTTGGGGTTTAGGGTTTGGGGGAGTTTTAGTCAGCTTCGCTTTTCTGATATCCGACTGGAATTTATCCATGACCCCTAGACCATGAAGACCCTGAAAGATGGAACTGTAGCCTCCGACAAGACGGCCACGTAGTTTAACACGGTAGGCGATAGGAAGCCAGGAACTGGCTTTTGGGGTTTGGGTGTTGAGCTTCGCGTGGCCTGAGATATACGGCGATCCTTGACCAATGCTGTGCCTAGAACTCCGTTCAAAAAATCAATGAGCCGATTCACTGTTGCTTCGTCCCTGAATCTCATGGTCCCAACCGTGGTCCTGATCCTGGTTCTGACCTGTGCGGCTCTTGCTGCCAACTTCCAGGCGCCGCCGACTGCTCATCATGAGCTAGCGCCACACGTAGCAACTGTTTCACAAAAGCATGATGCCTGCAGCAAAAGCAGCACCATCAACAATAAGGATCACTATACTTGTGACAACGACAATGCTCGTATTGACTTTGAGGATCCGAGTCGAGACATCCATCCTCCTCTTCCTGCAGATGTTGTCCGGAGTGCCAGTGTCTTGAGGCACTGGAAGCTCATGACAACAATGTGACTAGGATTATGCTTGCTACTACTGTTCGTATTACTATTATGACCGTTACTATTCATATGGTTAATAAATCTTTACGAGTAGTAGGAGTAGCAGCAGCAGCAGCAGCAGCAGCAGCAGCAGCAGGAGTAGTAGAAGCATGATGAGAATACGGATGCTGCCACAACACAAGAACTTCAAGAAACGAGACACAGAAAACCATAAACCATAAAAACTAAGCCCTAAACCCTAAACCCTAAAATCGAGCATTACCATTCGCCTGCTGCACGGGGTCGGCCACAGAAGACTGGCCCTCAGTTTCAGGCTCAAAGGGGTTAGGGTGTTGAGGGTTTAGAGGGTTTTTAGTGTTTTTAGAGTTTTTAGGGTTCTTAGGGGGTTTAGGGTTTAATTAGGGTCCAGGGTTTTTCAGGGTTTAGGGTCCATTGTAGGGTCCGGGGTTTTTAGGGTTTAGGGTTTAGGGTGCAGGGATTTTAGGGTTTAGGGTCCATTGTAGGGTCCGGGGTTTTTAGGGTTTAGGGTTTAGGGTGCAGGGATTTTAGGGTTTAGGGTCCAAGGTTTTTTGGGGATTAGGTTTAGGGTCGAGGGTGTTTCACCAGTGGGGTTGAGGTTAGGTTTGCTGGGACTTGCGCACGAAGGCAACGATACCACTACACGAGTCTTGTCCCTCAAGGCACCTGTTTCATGATACTCTCCGGAAGCATCTCCTTTAACAAGAACTGCGATTTAGAGCAGGCTACAGCCGTGCACCGACAGACAGAGCCTTGACTAGTAGGGGGGGGGCTGGGGTTAGGGGTATGCTATAGCTTTACTGTGGACAATGCGGGAACACTCTTCAGCATTATTCCTGGTATGGAAGACCAGAACACGTGTTGGAACTCACGTGAGAACCAACAAGCGACTCCCGGACACACATGTAACAACTTGAGATAAGATGTCTGCGCTTATAAGGTGGTCTAGTGGAGTGTGTGTATACTTGCGAACATGCATACCTACAGATGAATATACATACGCAGATTCATGGCTACATACTTACATCCATACATGCACATAAGTGTGCGTACACACCCGCATACACACATGCATGCAGCCACTTGTGCAAGTTATGTTGCCATCATCTTCTTTGTGTCCGTACTTGGGTAAGCGTGCATGTACGTACACTCGGCATATATACATACACATGTGCATGCACATGTCTATATTACATATGTCCATCGCCTATCTTAAGATACATTGAGATTGAGAAAGAGAGAGGGAGAAGGAGAGAGAGAGAGAGAGAGTGAGCGAGAGAGCTAGAGAGAGAGAGAGAGAGAGAGAGAGAGAACGAAGAATTGTAATAAGGAGAATAATAAGAACTGTAATAAGAAGAATATAAGAAGAACAACAGCAATGACAACGACAACGACAACAACAACGACGACGACGACGACAACCAACAACAACAGTGCTTTACGAACAATGTGCCTAGAGTCTGCATCCGTGTGTTTGTGTTACAGTGTTAAAGCAGCCCCATGCAGCACACAAGCGCGCGCTCCCACAGAGAGACGCAAAGATACGGCCTCTTTTGATGCCGCAATTATCATTGTCGGATCCGGCATATGACGAGATCCACTAACAAACGGCTGCGACGCGTTGGGAGTCAAAGAGTCTGGGACCTCTGAACTCAAGACGCTGGGGTTCTCCGGAACACCTATTCATTTCAACCATCGGACGTGGGCAACCGCATCGCTCGGGGGTAGTTCCCGAAACAACTTGCGCCCTACAACTTCCGAGACTCTTGGATCTTGCAATCCACTCTCAGACTCCCGTGTGCATGAGGGTCCTCTATGGGGGACAGCTAAGAGCAGCTGGAAGACACGGAGTCACCGAACAGGAGTCGACAGTCCCTGGCTGCCTCGGACATCTGAGTCTTTTAGGGGTTTCTGGGACTTCCAGGTTCCGGCAAGGAAGACATGGCAACGAGCCAACCACATACATATATGAACATATAAATAAATAAATTCATAAATAAATAAATAAATAAAAAAAATATATATATATGTATGTGCACAGTATAAATACAATTAACAAAGACATACATACTTACTTACATTACATACCTACATAAAACTAAAGTGCAAGCTCAACCAGAAAGTCTAATCAACTGTCCAGTAGATCGGCCCTCGAGATCCCCTTCGTGCCCGAAACTCCGAGACCCGGTACCCTGCCCCACATCTTGAAGCTGCGTGTTTATGGTTTAGGGTGCATGTGGTGGAATCTTTTCATAGACCCACGGATTGCCCCACCCATAATGTCAACTCTGAATCATAGCCTTGATTGGTTTAGGGCCTGAGGGGTTTTGGGGTTTAGGGTAGAGGGTGTTGAGGGCTGAGATCTCTAGAAGGCAGCTTGCTTCGTACGAACGAAATTCGCATCTTCGTGCCTGGCAGACCCTGAATCTAAGCTGGAAGCTCTTAAATCGGCACTCTAGACTCTAGACTGAAGTTCCCTGGTCAAGTTAGACCCGCAGAAGCCCGGCAGGCATTCCATAGGGACTGTGGGCTGCAGCTGTTGTAGGTACTTTTCTTTAAACTACAGCCATGCAGTCGCAACTTAGCTCAGCGATCTGCACAACTCTGGTAGGTCAGGTGAGTGCAGAAGGATGTACCAAAGCTTGTTTAGAGATTGCACATAGCAAGCTTGATCCAACTCATGGGGTTCCAGGACATTGACCAAAGCCTTTACTGACAATTCGGAGTTCAGCTCCCTAAACCCTAAACCCTTCTAGATTCCTTATAAGGAGCCCTTAAAGGAACCCTTATAGGAACCCTTCGTCATCCTTTAGCACTCTAAACGATTCGATGGCTCCTCCGCTGGTGCTACCGCCGCCACCACGACAACAACGGACGACGGCATCGACGTCCTCAAATCCTGCTACTGCTATTGCTATTGGCGGCCACTGCTGCTGCGGTGGCTGCTACTACTACTACTACTACTACGACGACTACTACTACTACTACTACGACTACTACTACTACTACTACTACTAATGTATAGTACGTCTACTAGGGGGAGCCAGGTGGTAGCACATTGCCTGAAGGCCACTCAGCCCAAAACTTCAAAACGGTGGCAGGACTCTGACGTCTCACAGCATCTGCTGCAATGCTCGAATGCCGCCGGGTAGTTTGTCTGCAATCTATGACAAAAACACAACGGTCTACTCGGGGGCCGTTGAACTTGGGATCCTATAGGAATTCAGCATGCTGATGTTGCCTCTGCTTAAGAGGATAGCAAGCATAGGGATGACTCTTATGACCTGCTAGTAGTAATGTGTCCTTGACAGCCATGAAAGCGCAATACTGGAGCTGATTGGTACCTAGAGGAAGTAAGATGCTGCGAGACCACTTGTCTTCCAAGAGGTTGTCAGAGCATGCGCACGGAAACTGCAATCGCCGGGGTCGAGTGAAGAAGAACTGCAGAAATCAGCGTTGATTCGACTTTGCCATTGGTTTAAGCGGCTTCTGCTACCGTTGCACACTAATATTGCTGAAGCTACTAGCGGTGTTTGCCAGAAGCAGCATTTGGAGGACAAGAAAAGAGCCCCTACCACCACCACCGCCACGAAAAACGAGGACTACTTACTGTTGCCACTGCGGCTGTTTGCTATTCCATTAATGGTGGGAAGGCTCGGGCAAGCAACAACCACGATAACAACGATGGTTACGCGAATAAACACGGTTTGGCACGGATATGACTGCCCAACGCATGTTGTAAGACTGATATTTGATATTGTAGCTCATAAACAGTATGCAGTTGATGACAATGACAGTAGCAACAATATGACTCGTCGTCGGGATTATTTCGTTATTCAGCAGAAACAATGGACAGACGAAGAAAAAAACACAATAATGCACGGTCTGTGGGGAAATCATTCGCAATACTATTAAGGCGACTTTTGGGATTCTGGCTGTCTCGTACTTTTACCGTCGTTGTTGCGGTACATCGTGTGTTTATGGGGCGTTTTGGCTTCCTCTGTGACCCCGACATGCCACGGCACAAGGCCATCACCACCTCAGTGGCTGCTAAACAATTCAGCTACGAATATGGTCATGCTACAGCCAGTTTCAGCCAAAGGAAACAGCCGCTATCTGAGGACCTGGGGCATCGCTTGAACAGAGCAGTGGTTGTGAGACTAAGCTGCTGCTATCTACCTGCCATGCAGCGGGCTGAACATCTTGGGGATATGCAGACACCATTCAATATCACATGAAAGATTATCCGTTCAAGCCTCATGTCTGCAACCTCATCTGCACAGAAACTTGACGATTTAAATTCGAAGCCGTAAGCTGACTGAGCATGATGAGACACAGACCTCAGATGATAAAACCCACCGCTCCACCAGCCCAAACTCCGAACCTCGCGCCTATATTGTATACTTGCAACGAATCCAATCCTGCCACAACGAATCCCCTCCTGCCACAACTGTCACACCCCGCTCAACCTGATTCCAGCTGGAGCAGCGGCATGGTCGCGCTCTACCCTACACCCTCGACCAGACTACCATAAACCCTGCAGGAACAGCTACCCTAGACTCTGAACCCAAAGAATATAATATAACATAATATCCTATAATATAGTATTACCCAATATGATATAGTATCATATACCGTAATATAATACAGTATAATGCACTATGATATAATATAGTAGTTTGGTTTGGTGCCTCGTGTTTGCACGGAGCCCCCGAGGGTATCCAGCTCCTGGCCTTCTTGTTGCCTGCGGGAGACAGCAGAGAGAGCACGGCCTGCAGCTCAAGCCAAGCCTACACTTAGGCTTTAGGGCTTTAGGGCTTTAGGGTATTAGGGTTTAGGGTTTTAGGGCTTTAGGGTTTTAGGGTTCAGGGTTTAGGCTTAATTTTAGGGCTTTTAATATTCAGAGTTTAGGCTTAAGGGTTTTAGGGTTCAGGGTGTAGGCTTCAGGCTTTAGGGTTTCAGGATTTAGGTCGTACATGGTAGACTTTTGGGCCAGAAGCCCATCCGAAACCATTATGCCCTTCTTGATTCGACACGCGTAGAGGGGGAAAGATTGGCTGTTGCTTCTACTCTATCACCTGAACATTCCACATCGTGCTTCTGCCAAAACCCTGCTGTAAAGCCTAGGTGTTTCCGAAAGAGAACTCAGCCTATATAGCAGAGAATAGCCAATAGATAGTAGATATAATACATATATATATATATGTATGTGTATATATATGAATATATGCATATATAAATATATATATATACTAGTAGAGTATTATAAGGCATAATATGTGTATCTTGGAGATTTGGGCTCCTTGTTTGAGGCGCCTTCGAGATGTTGAACCTTCCGCTTTCGCTTCCCATGAGTTTAGGATTGAAGGTTTCGGGTTTCGAGACAATGGTGCTGAAGGCTGTCATCTTGCCGTTGACGTCGTGTCGGCTGAAAGATGATACTACTGTTTTGGCAATGAATACTAATCCTGAAAGCATGACTGTTACCCGTGCTGAGGGATGGAGGATCAAAAAAAAATTTAAAATGGATCAAAAAAAATTTAGGCTCAGCCGATCAAAAAAAATCTAAAAAGGATCAAAAACAAATTTA
>CAJNJA010009989.1:3922-14466 GCA_905231915.1 Symbiodinium necroappetens | reverse complement strand
ACCTTCTGGGGATATAGACCCTCTCAATACGGTCCCCTTTCAGAGAGCCACAAGTAGGGTTCAGAAGGGTCCCCTTTAAGGGGTCTACCGAATACTACCTAGGATGTCAGTGGAAACCCCAGAGAAGTCTTGTTGGAACCGATGGGTTCGGAAATTCAGGAGACACATAGCAAGGGTGTAGGGTTTAGGGGTTAAGGGATGAGGGTTCGGGGGTATGGGAGCTTAGGGGATTGGGGTTCAAGGGTTTAGGGGTTTGGGGTTTAGGGTTAAGGCGTTTAGGGGTTTTGGGGGTTAGCGGTTTAGAGTTGAGGGGTTTGGGGTATAGAGTCTAGAATCTAGAAACCCTGAAGCACTACCCTAAACCCTAAACCCTAAACCCCAAAACCCCTAAACCCCAAAACCCCAAAACCCTAAGACCCCTAAAACCCTGAACCCAAAGAGCACCCGTCTCCTTCCCCTCATCCACCGCATGCTCAGCGAGGAAGGCGGACAGCAAACCAAGCGCCTGCTGCCAGGCCTCCCGGTGGGCTTTACCTTATTTTTAGGGGTTCAGGGTTTAGGGTTTAAGGCTTTAGGGTTTAGGGGTTTAGGGGTTTAGGGTTTAGGGGCTTAGGGTTTAGGGTTCAGGGCTTTGGGTTTAGGGTCTATGGAATTCCCAGAGGGCATGGCAAGCTTCAGCCGGCCTCAGAACGGCTACATGCAGCTTGAGCCGCCGTGTAGGCAACTTCCTCAGCGCACGCGGTTTCAGCGGTCGCTTTGTTTTTTGAAGGGTAGTGTGACGACTTTCGGTTAAGGGGCGCATTTTTGCATACACGTCGGCTTGGGAACGAGGGCTTTCTTGGGCCAAGCGCCCCTTAGAGTGTCCTTCAATGCGGACTACGAGCACGTCGAATTTTCAAGACATAAACCAACGGTCAACCGAGAACTAGAGAGATAAACCGCTTTCGTGTTGGCTTGCGAAGCATAGAACCATGATGAGAGACAGGCTGGGCCTAAACCCTGAACCCTAAACCCTAAACGGCTGGGGCATGAGGCCCGCCAAAATTGGGAAGGCAAGCGTCCGGGCTCAGGACAGTCAGGGTTTAGGGTTTAGGGTTTATCGTTAATCCTAGGGACACAGGCCTTAACCCAAAGGAGCCTAAGTATCGACCTTACGGATGACATGTACCCGAAAAAGGTCTTTAAGATTCAGCTACCAGAATCAAGGGGTCATGGTGCAAGAGCATGGGGTCTTTACGTTTTGGGGCCGTTTGGTCTCGAAGGAAGCATCTATGTGGGGGCATACTTGCCCAAACCACAATACTAAGCCCTACTACAGAAATCCTACTTTCTACGATGTAGGTACTTAGGATTGTTTGGGTAATCCCTAAACTCCAAACCCCAAACTGCCCCAAGCCGTAGACCCTAAAGCCTAAACTGTCCTAAACCCTAAACCCTGAACTGCCCTAAACCCTAAACTCTCAACCCTAAACTGCGCCTCACAAAGGGAGATTTTGCGACAGAAGTCTCCGAAAGCGACTCCAGGCCGAAGTATGGGAAAAGCATCACCGCTAATGTTTAGGGATTTAGGGCTTAAGGGTTTATATAGGGGTTTAGGGTTTAGGGTTTACCGTTCTCTACCTTACGCTAAGGCTCAAAAGAGCCCAAAAAAACCATATATAGTTTAGGGTTTAGGGTTTCGGGCTTTAGGGTTTAGGGTTTAGGGCCTTATATAGTATGGTCTTTGCGCCCAAAACCCTTGAAATATGAGTTCTTAGAGCCTTTGGGTTAGGCGTTCTCTTTTCCTTAAAAAGGGATCTAGAAAGGTTAGGCACTCTCTAAGGGTCCTTTCAAAGGTTTAGGGTTTAGGGTTAGGCGCTCTCTAACTTCCTTGTGGACGAAATGTACCCTAAAAGGGTTTAAGGTTCATATACCATATAGGAATTCGTAGTATAAGGGTATAGGGCCAATACGTTTAAGGGTCATTTCGTTCTCTTGTGAAGGGTTCCTTATCTACAAGGGTTAGGGTCCCTTCAAAGGGTTCCTTAACAAGGGATCGGGGTAGGGTCCCTTTTAAAGGGGTCTCTAAGGGTTCCTGAAAAAAGGATCTCTGAGGGTTGCCGTCCCCTTTAAAGGGTTCCTAAAAGAGGATCTATAATGGTTATATAAAGGGTTCCTTCACAAGGGATCTCTATAAGGGTTAGGGTCTCTTTTGAAGGGTTCCTTAACAAGGGATCTACAAGGGTTTCCACAGGGTTTGCACCAGGGCTCTGCATACTTACTACTAGCGTATTGCATGGTCTTGAGTCTAAACCCTAAACCCTAAACCCAAAGGGTTTAGGGTAGAACTGGAGCCAGAAGATGCAATCAAGCATCCAATCGTTGCAGGGGCTGCTCCCTGGCATCTTCCAGTAGCAGCAGGCCCTCGCCGAGGCGTAGGCTTGGGCTTCAAACCTTAAGGACGAAATGAACCCTAAAAGGGTTTGAGGTTCATATACCATGTAGGAAGCTCATGGTGTAAGGGTATAGGGCCCCTACTTTTAAGGGTCATTTCGTCCTTAAGGAAGTTCATACACATGTACCCTAAACTCTAAACCCTGAACCTCAAACCCAATCGTGGGCTGTAACCAGCAACACAAGCAGCTAACAACCGGTGTACACAACAAGCGTGACATCCATCATCATCCATCCATGAACCTTCCCCGAGAATGACAATAATACACGGCTTTGCAAACCTTTGGGTCAGCTTTACGCTGAGCAGCGATACAGGTAACATCCCCTAGACGAACCTCGTGAGGAAAGGCTTTGACGCCCGGTAGATCTTGGGTTAGGGTTTAGGGATTAAGGTTTCGGGTCTAGCATGGGGCTTAGGGGCTAGGCAATGAAGAACTAACGGTCGTTCTGACGATTTGGCATGCAAGCTATAGGGATTGTCGTGCCTACTTGTCTAGTATCTGGAAGGAACTTGGATCATATAGAGGTTCTAAGACCCCAATTTTGTTTTAATAGTTACCTGCTCTACTACAAGGCAAACCAATGAAGGGGTTCAGGGATTGAGGGGTGTCGACCTTACGGATTAGGGTTTACGTACCTGTATCCCCAAACCCTGCGAAATAGTAGGTCATGACCCCTTACCCATAGGCTCCATAGTAGTTCCTTTTTGGGATTACCTTGTGGGATCCTAGATATAAGCCCCAAAAAGGAACTACTCTGGAGCCTATGGGTAAGTCAAATAGCCCAAAAGCCTTATATTATGGCATGCCTTAAACTATGAGTCCTAAACCCTAAACGCTAAACCCTAAATCCTAAACTCTGAGCCCTCCCCAATACGAGTCCTTGGAGCCTTCGGGTTAAAACGGTAGGGTGTTTTGCATTCCCAGGTCGGGTCTAAAGCTCCAGGGCCTGGGTTTGGGGCGTAATGTGTAGGGGTTTCCTTGGGGCTTCAGGAATCCCTAATGGCCTGAATAAAAACAAAACCAAAAAAAGCCTTATGTAGTTTTGGGTTTAGGGTTTAGGGCTTTAGGGTTTAGGGTTTAGGGCCTTATATAGTATGGTCTCTTTGGGCCCAAACAATTTGAAAGCTGAGTCCTTAGAGCCTCAGGGCGAAGCAATGAAGTTGGTTGGACCATGCTAGACCCGATAGGGTTCAAGTATCCATAGAATTCTTCACGATACCTATAGGCTCCAGAGTAGTTCCTTTTTGTGGTTTACCATAGGATCCTATAAGGTAATCCTAGAAGGAACTACCATGGAGCCTATGGGTATTTAGGAAAGAACTGAACCTGCACGCTTTTCAAAATACCTCAGCCCTGAGGCACAAAATGCGCTAAACCACCTTCAATCCCTTGCAAGTGCCCTAGATCCCTAAGCCCAAAATCACTAAACCACATCACACCATCAAATACTCAGCATCCGAGCTGTCTTTTAGAATTCCACCCCCATTCATGCCGGGATCCTGATGCCACTCTCGTGCTTGCCCCAGTACCCTCAGCAAACTTGAGCTTCGCGTGAGGGTTGTCCTACGGTTGATGATATAAATCCTGCATTACCCATAATAAGGAATATACCATAACTCCAATGCAGGATTTCTACCATCAACAGTACTACCGGAGCCCGAAAAGACTGCGAAGGAATTTTTAAGGCCTACCCATAGGCTCCACAGTTATAATAGTAGTTCCTTTCGTGGTTTGTATTTAGGATCCGATAAGGTAATCCCCAAAAAGGAACTACCAAGAAGCCTATATGGGTATAGACCCTAAACCCTACACCCTTACCAATGCAGAACTTCAGAACCACTTCTAGCAACCTCTAGAGACTAGAGACCCTACCAAGGCTTACCAGCGACAGTTCTCTTGGCATTATGGGGACAAGGCCATGTTCCCCCCTAATATTTTAAGGCTTTTGGGCCAAAGACCATGCTATATAAGACCTTTGAGCTATTTTGAGCCTAAACCTTAGAACCCTGGAGCCTTAAAGGAGCCCTAAGAGCCTTAAAGGAACCCTAAGAGCCTTAAAGGAGCCCTAAAAGCCTTAAAAGGAACCTTTTTGAGCCTTCGGGTTTCCATGCTGACACAGAGCCCTTGCGGCCGAGGGCTTCGGCCAAGTACAGAGCCGGAGGAATGAAACAAACAAAACTCCACGATGGTCCTCCTAGGGGTTTAGGGGTCTAGGGGTTTAGGGATTTGGGGTTTAGGGGTTTAGGGGTTTAGGGATTTGGGGTTTAGGGGTTTAGGGTTTAGGGCTTGTATGCTGTATTAGCATAGACTAAGGTTGCTGCCCCAAATCCTGCTGACAACAATTCCGGCTCCCTGTACCCAGAGCCATTCTTAGAGTAACTTTACAGAAGCCTTTCACAGAGTCTTCAACGGAACACCTTCTAGGTTCCCCAGTTACCCCCCCTCATAATAAGGGTACCCTTTTTCCTACTACTCGGCTTCAGTAAGGAGACCCCCCCAAAAAAAAATAAAAAGGGCTAAAGGGAGCCTAAACCCTAAACCCTACGCCTTCGAGGAAACTCGGCAGGTTCTGCAGGAGAAGTTCTGAGTGATGACGGCAGGAGACTTGCTGCAGAGGCACAGTTTCGTGGTTTTAGGGCTTGGGGTTTAGGGTTTAGGGTTTCGGGGGACTATAGGGACATCCGGGTTTAGGGTTTAGGGTTTAGTTTAGGGGATTAGAGGGACATGACATCCGCAATACACAGCACCCCGGGGCACAGAAACCTGATTTGCACCACTATCGCCAAAGAGCCTACCCAGCAGAGCCCCTGCAGCAGAGCAGCTTGATCGCTGCTGCGAACTGAATCACATCCAGCTGCTTTCCCCTCGCCACCTGCCAAAACCCCAAAATCCAAGACCCTAGACCCGAAACATCCTTACAACATAATGCACAGGGCGTGGCTGTGGGATGGGTAACATATGCCCCTCAACAGTCAAAACTCATCTTTTGGGGATATATGTCACTTATAACCAAGAACCCTACTTAGCTTCACGGATAGTATGACTCGAAAACTCAGGCCCCGACATTAGTCGTCCTGTCATCTTCACACTATTGTTGACTGTAACTCATAGCAGATGTAAGCTGCACGGCCAACATGTATAGGATGCTCTGAGAAGAACGGACTCCAACAACGAAGCCCCGAATGGGCCAAAATGTACCGAAGAAATCGAAACTGCAGTTCTTAAATCCCCCCCAAACCCGATAACGACTCCAAACCCTGAAACCCAAACTGATGCTACCTGTCCTACTTAAGGGTGCATGTACTCACTTAGGACATACCGTGGCCTTACAGCGTTCCCTCTGCCTGCAGTCTGCAGCTACGTTAGCGCCGAAGTAAATACTATATTACCAAATCAGAGGGGGCATCCTATTACAATTTAAGACGTATTCATCTTTTCAAGGGATTTTGGAAGATCTGGGTACTCTAAACCCTAAACCCTTACGGCACCCTTGTCGAACCCTGTAAGGTTGAAGGAACCCTTAACGATACTACTTATCCCTAAGGTCCAAGTACTCATTATTTACGGACTTTGGGGCCTTTATGGGTACCAAAAACCATAAATAAGGACTACTTGGACCCTTAGGGTATAGGCCACCGAACCCTAGGAAGCGGGCACGGCTGGCCGTGAACTCGTCGAGGAGAACCTGCACCTGCAGTTGGGGAGCTTTCTGGGTGTTGGACCCTTTTGGGCTTAGGGGTTAGGGTTTAGGATTTAGGGTTTAGGGTATAGGGTTTTGGGTTTAGGGTTTAGGGTTTTGGGACCATTTTGGGGGGTGCCAGGGTTTAGAAGTCAGGGTTTGTAGGGGGCTTTCAAGTAACTTTTTTGGTGTTTTGTTGGCTCAGAACTTGGGGTTTGTAAGGATTTGTTGGACCATTTGGGGGCTTCCTGGTTTAGAACTTACGGTTCGCAGCACAAAGCGGTGTTACAGCTCAGAGCTTTACCGTTTGGGTTCTAGGATTTTGGGTCTACGGCTTAGCTGGATTATGTTAGGGTATGCGGTGCTTTTGGGGGTTGATACGGCTTCCGTTTAAAAGGGTTAAGGTTTCCTTTAGCTTCCTGCTTCCTACCACAGATTTTGAACTTGCTGTAGATGTAGAGGTTCGACAAGTGTTTAGAGCTTAGGCATTCGTATAGGGCTTCGGCGTAGGCATGAGGGCGTCGGGTCAAAAAACGGGAGTTGGGAAGGATCCTAAAGATAAGCCACAAAAAGGAACTACTGTGGAGCCTATGGGTATGGGCTTCAATTGAATGAAACAATCGGCAATGCGGCTTTGTCTCCAGCCATCCAAACAGTCGGAGGTTCCTTCTCTCTCGCTGCCTCTCCGTTCCACAAGCTCGCCAACTGCTTCGCTGGCGTAAGGTCGACCGAAAAATCCAAAAGCCCTAAACCCCAAGCACATAGCCACTACAACCCTAAACCCGTATAGACCCTGAACCCTGCTGTTTTCGTAACCGCCGAAACCCACGAAAGAGGTCGTAGAGCCTTCCGCCACCGAAAACCTTCGACAGCCCAGGGCACCCTAAACCGTAAACCCTAAATCCAAACAGTAACCCACAGCTCACGGTTTGGGAAAGCCCATTAATTGGCCTCGGGTTTTAAGTACGTCGCTACTTTGACCTGCCTCTGTCAAAGCTGCTTTTTGGCAGGATCCCTAACGTCTCACATTTTAGCTTTAGGGCTAGAGTTTGTAAAGAGAGCCTGCCAAAACAAGGTGATGGTGGCTGAAGCAAGGACCTAGCTGGGATTTCATTGAGGGTGCCTTTAATAAGGTGTTCCTGTAAGGGGTTTGCAAGGCTTAGACTTATTGATCTGATAAGGGATCAGATTCTCGTGCTCAGCGTTCGCTCAGAACACCCCAAACCTCAAACAGTAAACCCAAAACCCCCAAAAAGCCCAACTCCCAAAACAACAAAAAAAAACTAAACCCCAAACCCACAACCGTTAACTACCCATAGGCCCCGAAGTAGCTCCTTTTTCGGATTACCTTATAGCATTCTAAATATGAACCATAGAAAAGGAGCTAGTTAGGGGCCTATGGGGGGACCAAACACCCTTACCCGTTCCGTGGCGCGTGCTGCCATCGGAGAGTGTCTGCGCAGTTTCTGATCGCTTCGGTATAGGCCCGTGCCTAAGTTTCCAGGAGGGTTTAGGGTTTAGGTTTTGGAGGGTTTAGGGTTTAGGTTGGTTTATGGATTAGGATGATTTGGGTTTACCCTAAACCCTAAACACTCTAAACCCTAAGCCCCTAAACCCTATACCCTAAACCCCAAACCCTAGAGGTTAGGGCCTAAGTTTCCAGGAGGCTTTGGGGCTTAGGGAGTCTACGGTTCAGGGACTTAGGGTTTAGGAGTTAGGGTTTAGGGTTTGGGGTTTAGGGGTTAGGAGTTAGGGCTTAGGGTTTGGGGTTTAGGGTTTAGGGTGTGGGGTTTAGGGGGTTAGGGTGTAGGGGCTCGGTCTAGTCAGGCCTTAATCGCCTTCACTCTGGGCACCAACCTCATTGAGATACACAGGGTCATCAACCTTATAGCGATTAGCCTTGGTGGAGCCCTAAACCCTGCACCTTATAAAGCCCCCTCCAGTACCCCCAATCCTAAAACCTTACCACCCAAACCCTATAACCCCTAAAGCCCTAGACCCCAAGCCCGAACCCGAAAAAGCAAAAAAAACAAAACCAACCTAAACCGACGTATCTGCTCCGCCCAAGTTGCGAGGTAGTCTTGAGAGCTTCTTGGAACCGGGCCACCCGGCTTCGCTGCATGGCTGGGTACCGAGCTGAGCATTTGTCTATGGGGATAAGGGCTTTAGGGTCTTTGGGGTTTAGGGTGTAGCAGTTTTAGAGCTTCTAGGGTTTATAGGGTGTTTAGGGCTTAGAATCTTTAGGGTTTCGGGTTTAGGGCATTTAGGGTTTATAGGGTGCAGGGCTTCGGGCTTTCTTTCAGGGAAGAACAGACCAAGGGCTCTTCTATTTCAAGGGTTCGGCTCAAGGGTTCCATCCAAGGGCTCCTTCAAGGCTTCCTTTCGAGGATTCCTGTGAAGGTTCCTGTACCTTAAGGACGACATGAACCCTAAAAGGGTTTAAGGTTCATGTACCATATAGTAATTCATAGCATAAGGGTATAGGGCCCCTACTTTCAAGGGTCACTTCGTACTTAAGGCAAAGGCTCCACTTGAAGGTTTAAGCACTGTACGACTTTCGGGCTTTGGGCCTTACTTGGAGGCCCAGGGGACTTAGTAAGTCGGTTATAAGTAGGGTGATAATTGGGCTAACTCCATTTAGGGTACCTATAAGTCTACTTGTAACCTACTTACTAAGTTCCCTGAGCCTCCAAGTAGTGCTTAGGGCTCCTTTTTCGGGCTCCTCTATGGGGTTACTTTTAAGGGTTCGTTGGGATTCGGATACTTTCAGGGTTCGTTTGGTGCTTTGCCTTTCGGCTTCCTTTAAGGAAGGGGCTTCTTATAAAGGAACCCTTGTAGACCCCGAAACGTTGACCCTAAAATTGTAAAATCCTACACCGGATCACCCTAAACTCTAAACCCTAAACATCCTAAGCCCTACCCATAGGCCCCTAAGTAGTTCCTTTTTGGGATTACCTTATAGGAATCTAAATATAAACCATAAAAAGGAACTACTTAGGGTCCTATGGGTAAACCCTAAAATCCTATGTCTGGAACTTGTGGAAAAGAAGTCCTATGGGTCCAAAGGACCCAATAAGTAGCTATAGGAACTCTGGTTTGGGACCTTGGGATAGGTTCAGGGTTTAAAGTCTGGGGCTATGTAGGTTACTATGTTTGAGACCTTGGGATAGAATCCGGGTTCAAAATTTGGGGTTAATTCTGTAGGTTACTGGAGAGTATATGATAATTATGGGCAGGGTTCAGGGTTTAAAGTCTGGGGTTATGTAGGTTACTATGTTTGGAGAGTATATGATAATTATGGGCACTTGGACCCTTAGGCAAATAGATCCTGACTTAAACTATTGAACAGGCGATGGCTGGCCGCACATGCGCACCGTCTGAGCCAAGGAGCCTGCAATCGAAGAAGCAGTCGTCGAGATTCAGTGTGTTTAGGGGTTCCTATTGAGGCTTCTTGGGGTAAATCTTATGGGGTCTTATACATCTGTAGTCATGCAAACATCCATACTCTCTCTCTCTCTCTCTCTCTCTCTCTCTCTGCCCACCTAACTATCTACCTACCTGCCTGCCTACCTACCTGCCTAGCTGTACGTAAGTGTGTATGTATGTCATATATATATATATATGTATACACATACACGAAATAATAATAATAATAATACTAATAATAATAACAACACCTACTAATACGAATAAGAAGAAGAAGAATAATAATATATATATATATATTGTACATATATATATATATATTATACATATACAAACTTATGTTTGATTAGTTTATGCGTTTGATGGATTGTCTGCTAGCCTGTTTATTGGGAGCCCTGGGGAACAATAGGACTGGAGACAGGGTAGGGCATGCCTATCCCCTAAACCCTAAATCGAAACCCCTAAACCCCAAAAAAACAAAAACGAAACCCGAAACCCTTAACTCCCTTACTAAACTCCTAAACTCCTAAACCAAAAGCCCTGACCGGGAATCCTAAACCGTTAAACCTGCATCCTCGATGGCATTACCCATAGTAAGAAATATACCATAATTCCCATAGTTTCGGGCCCTTCAGGTAATGCTAAGGATGTCTATCATCAACCGTAAGGTGCAGCATCGGGAAGCCGGGTTTAGGATTCAGAGGTGTGGGGCCCGCCCCGAACCTCGGAAAGCCTTGGCAAGCTGAGCCAAAAACAGCACCTTAAAGCTAAATCCTAAAACTCTAAGCCCCTAAACCCTAAACCTTAAACAACCCTAAGCCCTAAGCCCTAAAACCCAAGGCCCTAAAACCCAAAACCCAAAGCCCAAAACCAAAGCCGTAAAGGTCTTAGGGGGTTCAGGGGCCTCGGGTTTCGGGGCATCCGGATGATGCTAAGTTCTCCGGTTTAGTGTTTAGGGTTTCGGGTTTAGGGTTTAGAGTTTAGGGTTTAGAGATTGGGGTTTA
>CAJNJA010009988.1:0-14466 GCA_905231915.1 Symbiodinium necroappetens | reverse complement strand
GCCAAGACTTTAGGGTTTAGGGTTTAAAGGAACCCTTATTATCTCAACCTATTGGAAGATCTGACGTCTTACAGGAGCCCTTCATAGCCCTTCAAGACCAAAACCGTGGACCGGCCGAACACAAGAACCAGAAGCCCTTTCAGTGCCGAAAACCCTCTAAAACCCTCTAAAGCCCTCAAAAACCCTAAACCCCTAAAAACCCTAAACCCCCAAAAACCCTAAACCCCTAAAAACCCCTAAACCCTAAAAACCCTGAAAACTTCTAAAACCCTTAAATCCCCTAACCCAAGAGCCCAGTAATGAACCCTAAACCCCTAAAAAACCCTAAAACCCCTAAAACCCCTAAATCCCCTAACCCAAGAGCCCAGTAATGAACCCTAAACACCTAAAACCTCCGAAACACCATCGAAAAACCTCTAAATTCCATAAACACCCCCTGAAAACCTCTAATATCCCCTAAATCCCCTAAAACCCCTAAATCCCAAGACCCTAAATCCCCTAAAACCGGGCTCTTGGAGTCTCTGGGTACCGGGCCTTCTCGCTGAGCGCCTCAACGCGGCTGGCAAGCCGCACCTTTTTAGGGCTTACGGCTTCGGGGGTTTTGGATTTAAGTGTTTAGGGGTTTAGGGTTTAGGAGGGTTTTATATGGGCTTATAGGGTTTTATAGGGTTTTATAGGGCTTAGAGCTTAGAGGGTTTAAGGGGGTTTAGGGCTTAGAGGGTTTAAGGGGGTTTAGGGCTTAGAGGGGTTTTCAAGGGTTTGTCTAGGATTTAGGGTTTAGGGCTTACAAGGGCTTAGGGGGTTCAGGGTTTAGGGTTCCTTTAAAGGGATCTATAAGGGTTCTATAATGGGGTTCTATAATGGGGTTTATGGTTCCTTAGGGGTTTATAGGGGTTTATAGGGGTTTATAGGGGTTTGTAAGGGTTTATAGGGGTTTATAGGGGTTTAGGGATTTGGGGCTTAGGGTTTATAGGGGGTTTTAAAGGGATCTATAAGGGATCTATAGGGGGTTTAGGGTTTAGGGTTTAGGGCTTGGGGCTTGGGGCTTAGGGCTTAGGGTCCTTTAAAGGGATCTATAAGGGTCTATAGGGTTCCTTTAAGGGTTTATAGGGTTTTTTTTAGGGTTTAGGGCTTAGGGATTTAGGGCTTAGTGGATTTAGGGTTTTAGGGACGGAAACCCGAAACCCTAAGGGTTCCTCAATAATTAGAAAAGGGTTTAGGGTTTATAAGGGGTTTTAGAGGGTTTAGGGTTTAGGGTTCCTTTAAAGGGTACTACAAGGGCTCCTGGAAAGGGTACTACAAGGGTTCCTTTACAGGGTACTATAAGGGTTCCAAAGGGTACTATAAGGGTTCCTTTAAAGGGTACTAGAAGGGCGTTCCTTTAAAGGGTACTATAGGGGCTTTTAGGGTTTAGGGTTTAGGGTTTCGGGCTTAGGGTTTAGGGCTTAGGGTGTGTTTAAGGCTTAGGGTTTAGGGTTTATGGAGGTTTTAAGGGGCTGGCAAGCCGCACCTGACGGAAACACTAAACCATAAGGTTCCTCAATAGTTAAAATAGGGTTTAGGGTTCCTTTAAGGGGTGCTATAAGGGCTGTTAGGGTTTAGGGTTTAGGGCTTCGGAGGTTTAGGGTTTCGGGCTTGGGGCTTAGGGGGTTTAGGGTTTAGGGTTTAGGGCTTAGGGGGTTTAGGGTTTAGGGCTTGCGGCTTAGGGGGTTTAGGGTTCAGGGCTTAGGGGGTTTAGAGTGTAGGGTTTAGGGCTTCGGGGGTTTAGGGTTTAGGGCTTCGGGGGTTTAGGGTTTAGCCCTTGGGGCTTAGGTGGTTTAGGGTTTAGCGTTTACAAGGGGTTGTCAAGGGTTTCTTAAACCATACTCAGAGACTCCAATATCCTGAATAAAGGAATATACCTTAAGTTATAATAGGAACCCTAAGAAGATTTAAGGTATATTCCTTAAGTAAGGGATATTGGAGTCTCTGGGTAAGGATTGGTTCCTTTGGAGGGTTCCTTCCATGGGCTCTAAAGGGTTCATGTAAGGTAGGGTTTAGAGCTCGGCTGTAGGGCTTATGGTTTAGGGTTTAGGGGTTCAGGGCTTATAGTTTAAAGCTTAAGGGTTTAGGGCCTTAGTTTAGGGTTCAGGGCTTTGGGGGGTTCAGGGCTTTTAGGGGGTTTAGGGCTTAAGGGGGTTTAGGGCTTAAGGGTTTAGGGTTTTAGGGTTTAGGGTTTAGGGCTTCCTTCTGAGGGTGTAGGGCTTAGAAGGGTTCTATTCAGGGTTGCTATTCAGGACTACAGCAAGGGTTATCATACGGGTTCACCCTTGGAAGGGCTGCTGGAAGAGCTAGAACCGTTCATAGTTTGAGGTCTTAGGGTGCGCAGAGGGCCCGATAGCCCTCAACCCAGGCATATTCAGAAGCTCTGGAAACAGCATTGGTACTTGCCCAAGTCCGGTCAGGCACAAAACTCAATCCTCGTGCTCAGGGTAAAGCCGAAGCGGCTGTACCACCGGACGGGGCTTCAGGCCCTGGAAGGCTAACGGCACGCTGGTCATTGTGCCAAAGCTGCGCGGCAGCTTCAATGTGATAACCGTGGACCTACACACTTCTGACAGCAGCATGCTCACTTCAGCGGCAATGTGTGGCCCTGTCTGCTGGGCATACCAGCTAAGCCCCCCTAGCAGCGCTCTCAACTGTGATTTTTAACGATCACTGGTTTCTTGTCCTGTTTGCTTCTTCCTACTGCTGTTCAGGGGAATCTCTTGGAGGCCTTCAAGGTACCGTGGTTGTGACAAAGAGAACCCTTCAGTAGTAGTCTCAATCAAGACAGTTTCAAAAGACCCTTCCCCTTAGTTTGGGGCTTTGGGCTAGGCGCCTTTTCTTTTGATGCCTCAGTCTAGCAGGGCCCTGTGAGGGCTCTATAGGAGTTTACGCATCTAAGAATCTAGGAGCTCTTACACAGATAGCAGTTCGGAAGGACCAGCCAAAAACCCTGAGCCCCGAAAAACCAAATCCTACACCATCCTAAACCCTACACGATGCCCTAAACCCGAAACCCTAAACCCCTAAACCCCTAAACCCCTAAACCCCTAACCCCTAAACCCTAAACCCTAAATCCCTAAATCCCTAAACCCTAAATTCCTAAACCGTAAATCCCTAAAACCCAAAACCCTACAAACCCTACAGCCTGAATCCCAGATCCTAAACCTTAAGCCCGAAAACTTCAACCCCCACGATCCGCAAACCCTGTGCAGAAGCCTTCCTAAAAGAAGCCAAGGAAAGGAATCCTCCCAATGCCAGGCCCAAACCCTGATAAGACCCCACGAAACATTCATTGAAACCCTAGA
The DNA here is from genome assembly GCA_905231915.1 of Symbiodinium necroappetens. Taxonomy (NCBI): domain Eukaryota; class Dinophyceae; order Suessiales; family Symbiodiniaceae; genus Symbiodinium; species Symbiodinium necroappetens. The sequence continues at coordinate 11,134 of CAJNJA010009988.1, read as the reverse complement.
GAACCCATATCACGCGTCTGAAACCATGAACTTTAGGGTTTAGGGTGTAGGGTTTAGGGTTGCCACAGAAGCTGGAAACCCACACTATCCAAAACTCCGATTCGAGAGGGTCGGCCTTGCCGCTCTTTTCCGGCCACACCGGTGGATTGCCTTGACTTTAGGGGGTTGGCGCTTCCATAAAGGTTCTGGCGAGGGGTCTTTACAGGCTTCTACGACCTTAAACCCTAAACTCTACCCTAAACCCTAAACTGGGTTCTAAAGGGGCTCTGGGAAGGCTTTGCAACAAAAAACACCCCATGCACTACGATTGGTTTTGCAGGGGGTTCTGGGGAGGTTCCAGGTTTCACGGTCGACGTGGGTTGCCTTGGAAGTCCCCAGAGACTCCAACATCCTTTAATTCAGGAATAGACCCTTAAATAAGATATTAGGTTTCCCATCATGGTTTCAGAAAGCCCCTCACAGCGACGCACACTCCATAGTTTTTAAGGTACGTTCCCTCACTCAGGAGTTTTGGAGTCTCTGGGTCTCAGGCTGCAGAGGAGAGGGCTCCGACTTGCGGCTTCGGGGTCTCAGTCTGCAGGGCGTTAGGTCCGACGTTGCAGAGAAACGGCAGGGGGTTTAGGGTTTAGGGTTTAGGGTTTAATTAGGCTCTCCTAAGAGATCAAAATCTAGGTTTTGCGGTTTGGGGTCTAAGGTCTGAAGTTTGGGAATTAGGTTTGGGGCTGCGGAAGCCTTGAACAAATTGTTTAAACAGGCACGAAACTCCGCGTGCACCCGCAGGTCATCTATGGAATCACGGGAAAAATCAATGTTCATTATATGCGTACATACATACATACATTCATTCATTCATTCATTCATTCATTCATACATACATACATGTAACATACACATACACAATCATCACCATCATCATCATCACCTTTATCTTCCTCAATGTCGTCCTTCGCTGCCGGCATCTTCAACAGCAACACAACAGTGAGCATCTCCCATGCGTCCGTTCACCAAACAGAGTGTGTTCCTTGCTGTCGTCAACAACCACCGCCGCACATCATCACCATCACCAATCTATCATAGCCACCATCATAATCATCATAGTCATCATGGTCACCATAACCATCATCATGATATTCATCATCATCATCATCATCATCAACATCACGATCATCGTCCTCAATATCAACAGCAGCCGAGCAGGCGCAGCAACAGCAGCATTTGCAGCAGCGGCAGCAACAGCAGCAGCAGCAGCAGTTTCAGCATCAGCATCTGCATTCGAGCCAGCATCGCCATCTCCATCATCATCATCATCATCATGACAATCATCATCGTCGTCATCACCATCACCATCTGTGCCAGCGACAGCAGCAGACCCAGCAGGAACATCAGCACGATTACCTTTTCTGTCCCCTTGCCACTGCACAAGGAGGCATTTGTCAGTCTGTAGGTGCACTAGGGATGCAGATGAAGCGGATGCTGCTACTTCCGCTTCTGCGTCCATCGCTTTTGCTACAGCTGCTACAGCTGCTACTGCTGCCGCTGCTGCCGCTGCTGCTGCCGGCGGTGTTGGCCGTGCTGTTTCACTGCTGCTGCCTCCTGTTACTTGTGTTGTTGTCGCTGTTGTTGCCGACGGGTTGTGGTGACGGCAATCAGGGTACTTTGCAACACTCCGAAACTCCACCCTCTCAACTTCAGAGGAAGTAATAACAAACTCCTCCTCTCTATTAGATATCCCGATTGCCATCCTGATTGTGGGAGTTGCATGTATTGACCAGGGGTCTACATTCAAAAACGACATCGTTAATCAGGAACAGGCAACCGACGAAGCCATCCTGTGTCAGCTTGCCGTCGTCCCCCACACCTGCTATCCTGCAAGATGCTCCGAGGTCTCGACGTAACGAGTGACCCTATGTAATTGTACCCCGGACAGATTTAAAACCTAAACCCTAAGCCCTAAACCTCATCTTCTACCTATTGAGTCCCAGACCCTCTCGGAATCCCCGTAGAACCCTCAACATCTACTGTTGCTTTCGAGAATTCAGCCTGTTGCCGTGCACCCTAAAACGCCAACCACGCCCACCTGCTCAAATGCCACTTTCCAACACAAAGCTTATGATGTGGGAGGGGTTTAGGGTTGAGGCTTTAGGGTGTCAGGTTAAAAGGTTGAGGGTTTCGGGCTTGAGCAAAAGCAGGGCAACGGGTCGGAATCACGCCCCAGCCCAAGAACTTGATGACACCGAAACCCCCAACGCCCACACCCCCGAAACCCCAAAGGCTTCACCTTGGTGGACGTCGTGGGTGGCCCCGTCGTGATACCATTTTCAAAAGCTGGGGCTGGCGTAGAACTGCCGGGCGTAGCCCGGAAAAGGGACTGGGGCTCAGGAAGGCAATCCAGTGGGGTTCCCCTAGTGACGTGGTCATAAAGTTAATTCGCTTGCCCGGGGCGCTCAGCTACTGCCATTGTTTAACCAAATGCCTTCGCGATGCAAGGTAGTTACGACCCTTCCCGGTGGACGTGGTTCGGCACGCGGCGGCCTCATACAAGCCGGAAGCCTGGATCGCCCTGGCACAGTTGGCCGGACAACATTTTTCTTTGACGTCCACGTCCCTTTCCGTGACCGACAACGGCTCAAGCTCTGCCAGCCTTGCATTGTGGCCAAGGAGGGCAGCCAATGGCCGGATTCGACTCGGATGCAATCTCGCGCACCCGGCCTTTCCCAAGCAAGGTCTTCGACAGACTGCTTGGCACCCCAAACCCTAAACCCTAATGCAAGCGGCGGCCTGAAACCTAGTCGCCCAAAATCCTATACGGAAATTTTCACCCAGACTAGGGTTTTGGGGTACCTTCTAACGGAAGTCTATGTTCAGGGACTACTGCAGGATACTTTTTATAGAAAAAATCAGACTTCTGCAATATGTCACAGGTTTGGGCTGAAGAGCTAACCCTTCATGCACTGCTTTGGCAGAAGAATGGGCTCGTTGGCCAGGGACCTGGTCCGAAAAGCAGTAATTTAGCGTGCTCTTGTTGGATCAGGTACCTTTTCAAAACCGTTTTGCTCAAACGAGTTCGCAGATTTGTCGAGCCTAAAAAAGACGAACCTGAAATCCGTCGGTGACCGCTAAACGGTCACCGACGGATTTCAGGTTCGTGCTCCCTAAACCCTAAACCGGAAGCCCGAAAGGCCTTAAGCCCAAACCCTATAAGCCCTTAACCCTAAAACCCTAATCCCCAAACCCTAACCCCTTAACCCTAAAACCCTAAACCCCAAATTCGAATCCCTGAGCCCCAAGCCCTAAAACCCAAAACCCCAAATCTGCTCAGAGCTGTCGGTCCCACCGACCAGCTCCAGATTCAAAGCCAGTTTTCAACCGGCCAGCCCCAGATTCAAAATCAGGTTTCAAAGGAAAACCTGTTCGGTCAAAAGCCCTCACAGCCCATATCCCCTTCGGCCCGAGGCCCACCAACTCCCAAAACAGGTTTCCCAGCCCAGCCCAGCCCAGCCGCAACCTAGCCCTACCCAGCCCTACCCAGCCCAGCCCAGCCCAGCTCAGCCAAGCCCACAACGCTAGCCTAATTCCAACACAGAAAGCGAAACACAAACTTTCGGTCAAACTTTACATAATTTAAGGGTGCAGGATTCCGTTCCGTTTACGGGTTCCCTCAAGGGTTTAGGCATTAGGGTTTGGGGAAGATTGGGATTTTGCATGATTTGGACGCCCATTTTCAATAGGGTTTGGGGGTACGTATGTTGTACGATGAGGGAAAGACTGCAGAAATAGGGTTGATGTTCTTCGAAGGAGTCCATAAGGGATGAAGGGTTCAGGGGCAGGGGTTTATTATTGTATTTGAAGAGTTCCCTAAAGGGTTGGAAAAGAAAATTAAGGATTGGATGCAGTGGAATAAATACTTAGAGCAGGGTTTCACAGTGGGTTTGAAAACTGATATTGAATCTGGGGCTGGCCGGTTGGAAACTGTTTTGGAATAGACAGGCTGGGCTGGGCTAGGCCGGGACAGGGCCTCCTCCATCTCGTCGATTTCGGAGTCCTGTTGTGGCTTCGGCCTTGCGTTGTCGAGACTCGCTCGTTGCCCTGCAGCAGGCGCTCGCCGCTGAAGATCTTGTAAAGCGCATCTGAGTCGAGCGCGCTTCCAGCACTTCGTTTTCGGCTTTGCTGCATCACAGGCCCTGGCCGGAACCCCACTTCGTCTCAATGACTCCTTAGGCCACCGTACCGACGTGGGTCTGGCCATGAACCTCTGGCCAGACCTTATTCGGGTTGTCAGTGTTACAGATAGTGGCTGGGCTTGACATGGAGTTGGTGCGCCTCTACCGCTTGCGTCTCGCCATCGACGAAGGAGATCTGCACGGTTTTCCTGGGCTGGTTCGATGCCAGGTTGGAATCACCGGTTGGGGCTCAGCCTCGGAGCCGGTGCGGATCTGACCTTCGCCGGCATGGCTTGCCTCACTTTCATATTTAAGACGAACAAACGAAAACAAACGTCGCTCAGAAAGCCGCGGTTTGCATAGCATGTGCTTCAGATGGCATGTCTGACTTCAGTGTAATGCCACTTGTCATAACTTAGAGGCCGTGCATCGTGGATGTTATGGCGTTTATGGATGAGTTTCGTGATTGAATGCAAGCGGAATGTTCAATGCTGAGACGCGGCTACGGCGGAACGCGAAATTGGTCCTGCTCAAGCAGACCCTGCCCTCACCAATCCCTCTCCCCACAATGGTGCTCAGAGACCCATGCGTCTACTGTGGCTTTAGACGTTTCATTGGGAATTACGACTAGCGGTCATGGGTGAGGCAGGGCCTTTCGACATCAGTCGTCGACCTCGTTCATCGTTCAGGTTGTACCTGTGGTCCTCCTCGGGATGTATATAAGGCTGTTTGTCAATGCTTGTTTCGCTCCGCGCGATTCTGTAACACGATTATGTAAACGATTAGAGGATTTGCTGGTGGAAGTCGGAGAGCTTTGGGGGGATGGGAAGGTTTGACTCCCGAGTGATTTGAGGTCATGAGCAGCTTGTAGCTGCTGTAGCTATCGCTGTAGTTCTTTAACCTTCACCTGCATGCTTCTATCTCCTCTTGATCCTTTACAGACTGTAGGAAGGTGCTGTGCTGCTGCGGGACGATGGCAGCTGCGGTCTCCCTCACAGTCGGCAGCACCCGGATGTCGCGGACCTCAGAGTCTGGCCCCGAAACCCCACAATCCGAGAGCGAAGAGATTAATGTGGCTAATGCCCAAATCCGATTGAACGAATGTTGGTGGTTTATTGTGTAGTATCGAGGATTTCGTCTGTAGAACGAGTTCAACCCGATCGGAGTCTGAAACACGCTGGTAAACGTGCGAGCAGGGCAGACAGGTCTCTCTTTCTGAAAACCTCAATTTCAGCGCCCCCTTCCCTGGTGAACTCTTCCATGCATTCTTTAAACTTGCTTGCCCAAATCCCCCTTGGTCCTTCCTGTGCCCCTTTCCCGCATGCTAATCCTAGGTCTTAGGTCCAAACTGTCGCCAGGCTCGTATTCCAGCCTCCCTTTTCAGGCAGGTCGCTGTGCCATAAGGTCCCAAAATGCTTTGCAACTGCATTTTGGAACATTCTTTCGGCAGCCCACTGATCAGCACAGTCGGCGAGGGCTGCCTCGGTCTGTTGTCGCGGTCGGTGGTGGCTGCTGTTGCTGATCTAAAGAAACCCTCTCATTGCCCGTGCAGGGTTTCAGCACTCAGGTAACACCGCTCGCACTTGGCACTCCGCAGACTATGGCCTCATCTCACCGCCATTCTTAGGTTTTGCTACCTCTGGTCCTCGCTGTTGTAGAACCAGTCTAGACGTTGTTCGATGAAGGTGTTCAAAGGTTCAAGGTTAGGGTTAGGGTTTGTAGAAATTGTTAAGGGTTTGGGTGCCAATAAGTTTTGACCGAGTTTTGACCGATAGTCTTGAGCAGCCTTTTATTGAACCAGATATTTATGGGACAGGGACCGGGACTGGGGGCTGGGCTGGGCTGGGCATTGGGCTGGGCTGTGGGCTAAGCTGGGCTGAAGCTGGGCTGGGCTGCTGGGTTGGGCTGGGCTGGGCTGGGGCTGGGCTGTGCTGGGCAACCCCGAAACGGAAATTTGTTGGTTGGAAAATGGAAGGTTGTGTATCGACTGAAAAGATGGGTTTCCGGTTGGCCAACAGCAACAAGCAATTTGTATTTATTTCTTTCTTGAGGGTTTAGGGTTTAGGGTTTAAGGGCTCTTTTGTTTAGGGTTTAGAGTTTAAGGTCTCTTTTTACCCCATGAACCCCGAGGGGTTTGAATTAAGGGTTCTTTCAGGGTGCCTTTATTTCAGAGACTCCAAAATCCCGACTTAGGGAATGTACCCTAAATCTTATTTGGGCTCCCATTAAGGGTTTAAGGTTTATTAGGGTTTAGCGGTTTAGAGATTTAGGGGTTTAGGGTTTAGGGGTTTAGGGGTTTAGGGTTTTTAAGCTCTATTCCCTCATGAAGAGGGTTTTGGAGTCTCTGGAAAGTGCCTAACGCTAAGGGCTTTCTCGGGTCTAGGGTTCTCCCTAAAGGAGCCGAACCCTAAGGCCGAAACCCCTCTTCTAGCCACTACGCCCTTTTACCATAAACCCTAAACCTAAACCCCCAAGCCCCTAAACCCTAAACCCTGAAAGCCCCATAAACCCTATCAGCCCTGTAACCGCGAACCCCAAAAAACCCTAAACCAGAAAACGAAAGCTGCGCCTGTTTTTTCAAGGACTTACATAAAGAATTCATAGTAATGAACCCTCAGAAAGGCAGGTTGTTTAGGGTCCAGGTAAACCTTAAACAAAAAACCCTAAACACCCTAAACCCTAAACCCTTACAGATCCCTTAAAGGGACCCTAGAAGGAACCCCTTCTAGATCCCATGAAAGGAACCCTTCGTTCGACCCTGAAACTGCAAGCTGCGCCTGACGTCGTTGGGGATGTACGCGGCGATCTCCTCCGCAGTTCGAAGAGGTGGCCCAGGCGGGTCCTGAGCGGTGGTTGAAACGTTTAGGGTTTATTAGGGTTTAAGAGTTTAGGGTTTAGGGTTTAGGGTTCTATTTAGAGGGGAGCTATGAGAATCTCCAACCTGTAAACCTGTACATAGAATCTGGTTGGGGCTGAGAGTTCAGGGTTTGGGAGTTTGGGATTTCGGAAAGGGCTTCGAGCCTGCCATCGCATGGCATAGACGGACTAAGCTCGCGAACTTGTGCATCCGACAAAAGCTTGCAGCGGGGATCCCAATATTGATGTCCCGGAAAAGACGCTGACTCTGCACTGAAAGACCCCCACAAAAAAAAAGTTGTAAGCTATGATCACCCTAAGCAGTGGTCTACGCTAAACTCCACAGGCCCATAGAACCCTTCTAAAACCCTAAAAACGTCTCAAACGAAGTCGCAGAAGGCGAATTCAAACGCCAGAGAACGTGCCTAAAACTCTTGGCCATTAGAACCTTTTCTTCAACAACCCCAAACTAACCCGTAGATAGCGTCATAAACCCGAAACCTCTAGTCCCGTAGACCCCCCAATCCCTAAATCTTAAAACCCCTCAAGCCTCAACCCCTGAAACCCTAAACCCCTCGAGCCCTTCTCTAGCAGGGATTGTGCGGCTGAGCCACCCAGGCACCAAAGTACACCGGCGAGAAGATCTCACCTTATATAGGGGCATTAAGAAATAGAGTAGGGTGTTTTGAGGTGGTACTTTATGTTTACAGTCTAACTAGAGCCAGGAACCCCCAGGAGTATCAGCGCAGATTCGGTGGACTTCGCATTGCTTAGCTCGTGACTGCTTGGCTTCGAGCTTGAGGGCTTAGGGTTTTGAGTTTGGGGTGTAGGGTCGTGGTGCGGCCTTAGGGTCTTGAGTTCAGGGTTGACTTAGAGCTTCGGGACACCAGCAGAGGCTGAATAATTGGCACCACAGTAATACCGTGCCCTGGGGTGCTTGTTATAATGAGAGCAAAGTGACAGTATGACTGTGTCATACTGAAATACCCCAAAGCCCTATTCTAATCATTCTAAGGCCCCTGCACTATCGATCCCTTTTTAACTTATAGATCTACAGCAGCACTTCTACACCCCCCACCTCTGGCCTGCCCCTGCCCCTGCCCCCGCCCCCGCCCCTGCCCCCTTCCTTCCCCCTGCCCCCTCCTTGCCCAGGGTATGCCTGCCCTTCCGCCTTAAACTGTACGGCGTGGGGAAAGAAAAAGCCTTCTATAGACAGGCTTTCACAGCTCGTCGCCACAGTACGACGCAATCGACGCAACTTTGTCGCAAGATATTCGCTATTCCTCGGCAAACCCTAAACCCTAAAACCTAAGCCCCAAACACTCAACCTGCAAACCTGGACTCGGCTAGGGGCTCAAGATCTAGGTGTCTGAAATAAATAGGTATGACGGGATCTGACGTAGGTTTCAGGGTTTAAGGTTTAGGGTTTAGGGTTTAGAGTTTAGGGTTTAAGGTTTAAGGTTTAGGGTGTGGGCTTAAGGCTTACAGGGTTTAAGGTAGAGGGTTTAGGGTCATATAGGTCCTTAAAATCTCAAAAACCTGAAAGCCTGGTGACACAAGAAGACCAGCGACCGTAAGCATTGGCCTACTTGTCCAGGGGAACTGAAGGTTAGCCTTTGGGAGTATTTGGGGACTATGTAGGGATCATAGTACCCAAAAAAATTTTAAAGGTTACCTACTCCCTAAACCCTATAGTATCCCAAAACCAAAAAAGGTCAAAGGTTACCTACTCTACACTAGACCCTAAACCCTATAGTACCCTTAAAAGGTTAAAGGTTACCAACTCTACTGCAAGGTAGTAGCCTGCCTCTACGAACCACAAGTGCTCTATGGGCGCACGAAGCGAAGCCCCAAAGCCTTCCAAAATAAACCTGGAATATAAGTGGGGTTCCGTTAAGGGTCCTATAGGGTTTGAGGTTTCGGGTTTGGGGTTCTTTTCAAGATTTTATGAGGTTTAGGGTTTGGGGTTCTTTTAAGGGCTCTATAAGGTTTTTTCGTAAACGCCCGTTTTCCATCTCGCCAGATCGGGGAATCGGTTTTCCACTGGGCGTGCGGGGGAAGCCTCTTTCTGCACCCTCAAGAAAAGCACTCACACAGGCATCACTCACTCACGACTCGACTGTGTAGGTTTGGCACTCAGCCTTCCGACAACCGCTCTGAGAGTTTCCATGTTCAGACTCATCCACTCATCCTCGCAACAACCGCACTCAGTGTCTGCATGCTCAGACAACGGCGGAGCTCCCACATCTAGTTGACGGCTCGTGATTCCTCCACTGATCCACAAGGTGCAGAGCTCGGACTCGGACATGGACACAAGCAACCGAGGCCGAGAAGGGGGTGCGGCGATGTTTTTGGTGCTCGACAAGCACCCGTTCGTCCGACATGGCACTGGTGTCGACGCCGTGCTTCATCATGGCCCTGCGGAGCCTTTTGATTTGGCGGGCGGGGCCCCGCTCTTTTTCTGGCCTGCTGCTCAGCTTGCTGGCCTCGCTGGTGCACATGGAATCATCCGACTCGAAACCTTCTAGAGCTCCCGCTGCCGAGGTCGGCGCCCGCGTGGAAGGGGTATTCGAAGACTTCTTGTCCGATGACATGCTTGAAAAAAGGCTTGTCTGGGAAATCGGTGTCGAACACTGGGACAGTCTCGGTTGAGCCAACTTGCGATCCGAACTAGCATTTTTTCGCAGCTTGCATGCATGGCAGTGACGTGAAGCGACTCTGCAAACATCGGCCGTTGACTTGCTGCTGCGCACTCCCTGCACTGAGATTCAAATTTTCAGCCGGGTGTACGACGCAGATGTCGATGCAGCAATCACGCCGCAGCCTGCTACCGGGCATGTGCCGCTCCCAACCAAGTCTCTGTCGTTTCTTAGTAGCTATAGAAGTCAAGATACACGTCTGACTCGACCGACAGCTACTCCAGGCAAGAGCTCGGCAATTGCCGCCCGAACCTGGCGTTCGACCTGCTCGTCTGCTTGGTTGCCGGCTGGATCCTGCTGCTCTTGGTGGTGCTGGGAGCCGGACGGGCTCTCAGACAAGACTGGCAGAGGTTGCTGCTGCAGTGCAGAGTGACCGTCCATTGCGCTGGGCCATGTCCCGAGCACTTTGGCTCCATGAAGCAAAGCTGGCAAGCTACCCATTAAGCCATCACGTTGCAAGGAAAGACAAGCTCTGAAGAAGCTCATCCAAACTCGGAGCTGACGCCAGCATCAAATTCCGGGACGAGCGCAGGCCCAGCATTGGATGGAATGGACTTTTCTGCAACATCGGTCCGATGCGCTTATTTGGCGAAACACACAAAAAGCGTCCGGCCGGATGCAGAATTCCAGCTGGAGAGCGTTTAGGAAATGTGTCCAAACTCGAACACCAGCTTGACGAGCATCTAGCACGTTCAAGCATCAAAACCTGTCAGGCAGCAGAAAGGAGCTTCGGCCGGAAGGAGCCTGGAACATCGTTTTTTCATATGGCCAAATAGATCCCTTATGGCCTACTCTATGGCCTAACCTATGGCCTAATACACCTTCCCTATGACCTAATCATTTCCGTGTGGAAAAAGAATAGATTCTCTTCTTAAAACGCGAAAATCATTCGGTCATGGGGAAGGTGCATTAGGCCATAGGTTAGGCCATAGGATAGGTCATAAGGAATCCATTAGGCCATAGGAAAAAACGAGGTTCCGGACACTGTGTGCCACAGGGAATCCATTAGGCCAAATGGAAAAACGAGGTTCCGGACACTTTCTGCCACAGGGAATCCATTAGGCCATATGAAAAAACGAGGTTCCGGACACTTTCTGCCACAGGGAATCCATTAGGCCAATATGGAAAAACGAAGTTCCGGACACTTTCTGCCAGAGGGGATTTATTAGGCCATATCACAAGCTCACGCCCGGCTCGTTGGGATCGGCCATGGCACAAACGCAAGGAGGGAACGAAAGTCCGACTGGGCTGGAACACGTACTACAGAAACGAAGTGAAAATGCGGCCGCAGCAAGCGGGACACTTGGAGGTTCCTCTGCAGTAAACCATTTCTTTCGAACTTTTCTGCGGTGTCAAAATGGCTGCTTCTGTGCGTTTATCGCTTGTGTCTCGGTCTTCAATAGGACCTGCCACAGAAAA
>CAJNJA010009987.1:1479-14469 GCA_905231915.1 Symbiodinium necroappetens | reverse complement strand
GCAGCAGCAGCATCTGCAGCAGCAGCGGTAGCAGAAGCCGTGTTCGTAGTTGTAGTCGTAAGCGTGTTCCCTGTCGTAGTAGCAGTAGCTGCTGTCCGGCTTCGGTCATATCCGCGTGCTGGGTTACCCGGAGAGTCTGATGGCTGGGCCGTCCCACATAAGCGGGTTGTTAAGAAATCCTGTTTTTGTTTGGCTTGAGTGATGTGCAGAGATTCCAGGGTCCCAAAACCATCCAATTGCTAGACATTCAAGCCAGCAGCCTTAATTATGTCTCAGACAAAGTAGCAAGTAGAATAAAATACTCTCGGAAGTCTGCCGAAAAAAGTGTCCTTAGAAAACACGATGGGTTTTCGGTGGATCCCGAAGCAAGCCATCGGATGCGAATAATGCCGGCAGAACTGGCGTTTCTTGAAGGGAATCAGCAGATGACATTTTGTGATAATGGATACGCAGATGTGCGAAAGCTGTTTAGCTTTGTTCTCACGGTGCTGACGGTTGCTGCTTGGTGGTGGTAGCTGCTGCTGCTGGCGAAGACTGTAAATAGGATGATGTTAATTAGGCTAGTGATGCCGTTGCTGATAGTCAGCGGTGTTGGTGACGACGACGTTCAGGATGACAATCCTTTGCATGTTGATAGTAATCGAGATGTAAATGGTGGTGACGGTGATTATCATGATGATAATGCTGCTGCTGACATTGTTTGCTGTATCGGTCGATGGTGATGGTGATGGTGATGGTGACGAACATAATGAGCATGATGATGGCCGTGGTGCCCATGGTGGTGATGATGATGGGTGTCAGGCCGAGCAAAAAATGGATCGAGGGTTGCAACAGGGACCCTTTTACGATGGAAGCAGATGTTGCAGACCCTACTCGCGATACGACCAAAACTCCTTCGGTTTTCTACCCGACGCCAGCTGAAGCTGCAAGTTGCAAACTGGCCTGGGTTTCTGAGGAATAGACTGCCGTGCCACCACATGAATAGATTAAACCTGCATCTGGGGTTGAGTGAGACCGCCCAATGGGCTAGTCGAGGGCAAGCCTGGGAGCGCTAGAGGGGCTTCCAAGCAGGGTTTTTTTTTAAACCTGGTGTCTGCGCTAAGTTGCCAGGAGCTGGCAGAAAAGGAAGGCCAAAGATCTGTTGGTCTCTTCGGCAAGTACCACAATGAGCAGCTGGCCCGCACAGCATCGTTACGTTTGACGCCTATGGCTACGGCTTCAGCAATGCTCAGCAGTCTAGATGCATTGTACGATTCCAGACGGCTGCTTTAGTTTGAGGACCGCTAGCTTTAATTGTGTGCTCCATGAGCATGATGGAGTCCTATGTTCTGTGAATGTGTCAACGTGCCATGATTCATAAGCAACTTGACGTTAGTAGGATCACATGACCTCATCTTGCCTGCCTTGGACGATGTTTCTCCTGCAACCGACGAGGTGCACTAAATTGACTGCTTTGGGAGATTGTCGGCGACGCTGAGGTACTCGGTGGCTCAAGTCAGAAAGAATGTCGAAGAGGGACTCGAGCACCTGGACTTGACTGGATGTTGACCCTGCAGTTACCGCTGGCACCTCCCACTTCAAGGGCAAACAAAGGGCCCCCTCAGATCAGTTTGCGCGATGGGTTTGGCTTGCTTCCTGAGATTCTTGCATCTGAATTCTGGCATATTGTGGCTGAAGGCAAACCCTGACCCTAAGCCTGGGATTCCAAGTGAGGGTGCGAGTTCCCGTGTTTACTTTGCCATTTTCCGCGTGTGCTGAACCCATCATAAGACACTTTACCATAGATGTTGGTATCCGCTCATCGAATGTTTAAAAATTGTGCATGCGCGTGTCATTGCGTAGCCTCCGGGTGCCCTGCCCCAACTAAGATCGCGGCTGTTCACTCATAGGATCGACGTAGAGTCATACTGCACTGATTGCACAACAGACCCTTGATCGCATGCCTAGAAATTATTTTCCCCCCGGTGCAATTGCAGAAGCAAAAGCTATCGGTGTCGGAGATTCGCAGGTGTGTAAACACGGGCGCAAACACCTCCAGCACCAGCATCAAACGGAGATGAGGGACAGGTTTCTCAAGATTCCGTGGAGTGCAACTGAGGGCTTATTGTTCTGTGACTCGACAGGCGTAGGACCAGGACTCAACGGTTTGGACATGTACAGAGGTCTGGGGACTGCAGATTCCGAAGGTTTACTTCCCAACTCTACACCCTAAGAACCCCCAAACCCTGCACCTTAACCACTGCTAAGGTGGGATCGCGTGGACAGCATGAGAGCTGAGAACTTGGGTGTCCTTCAACATTCTTTTCCTCTTATTACAACTCAGGTTGTGAGACATAGGGCTTTAGGGTTTAGGAATTAGAATGTAGCGATTGAAATTGTCGGTGGGAGTGTCGCAAAGTCACAGAAGTATAGTAAGCCGACATTGTATACTGGTTTGACAGCAAAACAGTAGTTGATTGCGAATTGCCCTATCCGGCTTGGCCTCGCGATGAAACACAGACCTAGGAACCGCTGCCTGACGATCGTCCGAAACCCGTGGTTTGAGCGCCTGACGTTGTCCGTCATCTTCTTGAATGCCGTCCCTGTTCAGAACCTAATCTTTCTCATCCCAAGTGTTCTGAGCTCGGGGTGCAGAGGCGTCGGCTTGGAGATCAATGGGTGAGGGTGGTTCTGCTTCTAGCATAAGCTGTAGCATTTCCAAAGCATCTAGAACAGAAGTGAGTTGCGGCCCTTTGCCACTCCAACTCTTGACTGGAAATGTCTTTATCGAGGTGGAAATGGCAATCAACGCAGAATTCAGCGACTACACGGTGATTACTGAAGCGGACCCGATCTTCATTGTAGCAGAAGTCTTGTTTTGCATCTTCTTCACTGTGGAGCTTGTCATCAGATGCTTGGTAGCAGGTCAGGAGTCGACGTGCAGACACCGGGCTTAAGGTTGTAGCATGGGTTTGGAGCAAGGTGAAGTATGTAATCAGCATAGAAATCTGAAGCTCAGGATATGCCACCTATATTTCTACCTGCCAAGCACTGAAAGACGCGTGGTTCTCCTTCGACTTTGCGCTGGTCGTGCTTATGAACGTCGAGACATGGGCTCTTTGATGCAAGCTCGACAACCCATGTTTGACATTGGCATTATTGTTTCGACGACTACAGTGCTTGCGTTTGCAAGAGGAGGGTTGAGGCGCTGGGTTTGCAGGGCTCGCACTACCTTGGGAAAGAGCTCCCGTTTGCTGTAAGCAGGAGCATGAGCTGGTGTTAGACTCAGGATTGCATTCGTAAACTTGTTTCCTTTTATCATCCTGCTAACGATGGATGTGAGCTTGCGGCGTTTGTCAACCGTCTATCGGACATGCGATCTTCTTGAGGTCTTTCCACTTCTGAGTGCGGTCGGGCAGGGCGGAGACACTCTCAACACAGCCAATGCTTTGCGAGTGGCTCGTGTGCTGCGAGTGCTCCGAACAGCCGCTCGGTCGATCACATCCATACCCCATGTCGTACACAATAGCAAGAACCTCAACAACTGCATTGGATCGTGTCACAACCTTTGCGAGCACCGTTTGCAGCGGTCACCAGCAACATGCACCGACATCAGCATCGGCAGCAGCAGCAGCACCACCACCACCACCACCGCCGCCACCACCACCACCGCCACCGCCGCCGCCGCCACCACCACCACCACCACCACCACCGCACCCACCACACCCACCACACCCACCACACCCACCACCCACCACCCACCACCCACCCACCACCACCACCACCAGCAGCACGAGCGCCAGCACCATCACTACTTCCTCCTCCACCAGCACCAGCACGACCAACGCCAGCAGCAATGGCACCAGCACCGGCGCCTCCACCGCCATCAACTACCACTTGGTAACGTCTGGTATTACCATCGTCTTCAGCACAACGCAAATCCGCAGTAACATTAGAATGTTCATCATCATCATCATCATCATCGTTGTCGTCATCATCATTCTCCTCCGCCTCCTCCTCCTCCTTATCATCGTCATCCTCGTCCTCATGCTCATCCTCTCCACCATCGTCACAATCATCATCGCCACCACCGTCATCCTCATCCTCATCCTCCTCATCACCCTCATCCATATCACAATCATCATAATGATGATGAGCAGCAGCAGCAGCAGAATTTAATTTCATGACCATCACCAGCACCAGCATCAGCATCAGCATCACCCTCAGCATCATCATCATCATCATCATCACCATCATCATCATCGTCATCACCTTCACCATCACAGTCATCATCATCATCATCGTCATCATTATTATCATTATTATTATTATCGCCACCATCATCATCATCGTCGTCGCCATCTTCATCATCATCATCATGATCATCATCATCATCATCATCATCACCTTCTTCTTCTCATCATCATCACCACCACCCCCACCACCACCATGTGCGTGCTGATTTTCAACATGCCCCCCTGCTGCAGCGTGCAGACATGCGAGTCCTGTCTCTTTTGCGTCGTGGCTACAGCGCCATGAGCAGGTACCAACATGGGATCGGCCCTCATGTCACATTGCCCTGCAACAAGACAGGTCAGAGCAACTGCTGCAGTGGTCGAAAGTGGGTTGTTCGCGCAAGTGTCAGATAAGCCCGCGCAGATACCAGCATGCGCCGATGACAGACAGCCCGTTTCTTGCACCTCTCTACCATCCTGGAGGGACCCGCAAACAAACGCACGAGGTGCCGTTGGATCGCAAAAGGCTTCCGCCAGCTAAGATCTTACCTGCTGGCCTGGCAGGTCTCGGAGTGAATTCATGCCGAGTACAGTGACAGGAACACGCATTTCGCGATTGCTAGAGTTACTTGAACTTTTTCATGGCAAATGTCGGGAACCACAAAATTTCAGGACAAAGCGATGGTCGCTTCTGCGACTGATTACTACACGCGCATGCACATTCGACTGTACTTCAACCCACCCATGACACATTGTGCACTTCGCCGATACCGGTCACCCGAACACACCAATCAAACAGAAACGAACATGTGAATTTACTTGTCCCGCCACTTGTTCAGGCGCGCATGGCCTCTCAGCTGCAAAAGACCTTGTCAGCGATCTAGCATCTTGTGCAGCTGACCCGTGCTCTCACCATTGCCATCATCGTGCTTTCACTGTTGGTATGATTGTTCCTGCTTTGACCCCTTTCGGCAGTCAAGAGTGTACTGAATCTGGACTTGGCTACTTGACACAGCATTTGCTGCTCGAATCCATTCTCGGTACCGGCGCTTTCTGCTTGTTATACGACTACGTACCAGTATTACTAGTCTTGTCGTGCTTGTGGTCCTGGTCGTGCCAGGACGATGACTCTCCACTGGACATCATTATGTTTAGGACCTCGTCAAAGACCAGCCTAAGTTCTACTCTGTTTGGCACGTGATTTTAGCGGCTGCTGGAACGCCGTCATTCCGTAAATGAAGTCAGAACTCTTGGCAAGGTCGGAGCAAGCCGCAGAGTGTTTTGCATGCATCGCTCCTCCTGCTCCTAGGCTCGTCTAGTGAAGCTGATGCCCGAGCTGATGATCCTCGTGAAGGGCATGCTGGTGGCCTGCCGTTCCGTCTTCTTTACACTGGTCCTGCTGCTCCTTATCACTTTCGTCTTCAGCATCACCTTCATCGAGTTCAGCCGTGGCCACCCAAACTTGGAAAATGAGTATTTCTCTTCTATGGGCACTTCTATCATGACGCTGATGCTTGGCTCAGCAACTCCATATCGCCATATCGGTTTGATCTTCAATGACATAATGTTGGAGATATGGTGGCACAAAAGGGTCCGTGTTCCCGAGGATCTTGAGATGTGTGCTTCCAGATCAGGAGGCCCAGCTCAAGCGTTTGCTTCCGAACTGGCACGCGATCTGTGATCGCTGATCAGCCAGTGTTGCAAGCATGGACATTGCCGTGACCTCCAGGAAGAAGGGCTTTTGAATTCTAGAGGCGTCTGTGTCTTGTCGGCCAGGTCTTCATCAACATCATCTCCTCAGAGAGTTGGCCGCTGGCAGCGCTTCTATTGCTGTTTATTCTACTTGGATCCTTAACGGTCAGGAGCTTACTGTTTGGGGAAAAGCAAGGCACTGTCACAAGCTGCTGCCATGGCAGGGCGGCAAGGTGAAAGGGTCGTTAGACAGGAATGCTCATCAAGATCACCGCTAGTTGTCGTTTGTCCCGCCATCGCCTCGACACTCCGACCCGTAGCATCAAGAGTGGCTCCGAGCAGCGTTACCATCATCACCGCGACCGCCGGCACCATCATCACCACTACCACCCCGTCGCCAACGCAAGCCCCCACTGTCACCGCCGCTGTCACCGGCGCCGCCACCACCACGGCCACCGCCACCACCGCCGCATCGGCCACCGTAAACAGCAGCACCACGGCCACCGATCATACAGGGTCAGGATCAATTGTTCTCGAGTACCTCCCTGACACTGTCGCACAAGTTTCTCAATTGATTTCCTTCTGCGTGAGACACTGTAGCTTGAGAGCCTTTGTGCTTGCAAGCTTAGCTTCTGCATGCTTCTGTCATCTTCTTGAGGTGATGAACATGCTGTTGGGCGTCCTGGTAGAGGCCGTGAAAACGGTTTCGACGATCGAGCGAGAGCAGCTGGATGCCGACTTTGCCAGAAAAGCTCTTCGACCGCAGTGAATCGCACGTGGCCTACATGTTTCGTTTGTCTTGGGATCCCTTTTGCCGATCAGGTTCTGTGGGAGCTCATCGACAAGGAGGGAGATGAGGATGGGGACAACTTACTCTCAGAGAAGGCCGGGGCCTTGCCCAACAGAAAGTGAAGCCTATACAGTCGAAATCAAAGAGCCCTTTTTTCTAAATACAAGTCTCAGCCTCCCTAAACCCCCAGCCCTAAACTCTAAGCCCTAAGCCCTAAACCCCTAAGCCCTACCGGCTCTATCGTGAAGCGAGGAGTTCGTGAATCTCTTGAAGAAGCCGAAGGCTGCCCGAGCCTTGATGAGCCTGGGTGTGGAGCTTCGGCGCAACTTAGGAAGCTGAGGTGAGTCGTAGGGTTTAGAATTTTGGGCTTTAGGGTTTGGGGGTCTGAAGGCGTTAGGGTGTTTCGGTCCTAGGGTCTCAGAGTCTCAGGGTCTTAGGGTCTCAGGGTCTTTTAGGGTCTTAGGGTTTAGGGTTTCGGGCTTCAGGTAGCATTTGCGAACATGGCGAAACACATGAGCACGTTCGGCAAGATGAAGAAAAGGAAGAGTCGGAGCAATCGGAATCGCAGCAATCGGGAGAGAGATAAGTTCGAGCACATATGAGCAATATGACCAGTATGAACCTCACGTATGTCTCTTTCTCTATTTATAAGATTTCTACAAGTATACAATTTATGTAAACATGTACAAATACATGTACATACACTCTACACATTTACATGCATGCATCGGATGGGAAGGCCGTCTCGAGGGACGGTTGGGTTCTTGGTTTTGCTTCCTGGGACTGGCTCTTGGATCGTCGTATGCAACAGCCAACATCGCGGGAATGGCACATATGCCGTCATAGGCGTACCTGCATACATGCATACCGTACCGTACCGTACCATACCATACCATACCATACCATACCATACCATACCATACATCATTAGGATTAAAGTTTGGTCGCACTTGGCTACACCATCTTGCGGAGGGCGCGGAGTATTTTTAAGTGCAATTTACATGGCCTGGCTGGCGGAGGAATTAATTCACCGGAATAAAATTGCACTACTATATAATGTTCCGGACGGAGGACTTGGTGGAGGAGTCTGCGGGAAAAAGGGGTTTGCACCGTGTTCAAGAGAGAGTGCGACGAACTTTCGTCCTGCCGCAGTACCATACCAAACCATACCAAACCATACCAAACCGCGCCAAACCATAACAAACCATACCATACCATGCCATACATACATGCATACATCCATACATGCATACATGTGTACATCTATCCATCCATCCATCCATCCAATCCCATCCCATCCCGTCCCATCCCAGCCCAGCAAGACCGGAAGCGCAAATGCGCATACTCGACAGACTCTTCTGCGCTACCAGTAGTTCTCTCATTCCGTGACTTCTTGCTTCTAGAAGACCTTGGAAGATGAGTTGTTGTTTGTTTTTTTTGGTCGGGACGAGTTCGATGAATGTGCTGACATGGGGTGTCTCTTTTCTGAGAAAAAGGCTTTTATGTTTTAGGAATCTTTGGGGTTGTTGGTTGTTGTTTGAGACTGGCTCGAGGAATATGATTATTCCAAAGTTTCCTGTTTTGGTTGTGTTGGGAATGTTTGGAGATTGGGAAGATCTTGGAACCAGTGTTTATTTTTTTTTGTTTTGCGGAAGGCGTCCCATTGTTTCTTAATTATTGAGGAAAGAACGGCCCTTCCATTTATGTTTTAAGGCTTCAGGCCTGGTTTAAGATGTAAATGAAGACCTGGACGTACAGTTTAACTATGACCAAACGCATTGTTGTGTAACGGAGTTCTTATGTTTCCGAAACCGTAGTTTGCTACTGGCAGATCAGAACAAATCGGTAGACAGGCCAGACAGTAACAACCCAAGCATTTCTAGTGTGGAATTTCAGGTGCATCCACGTGTCACGGGCCATGTAGAAATAGTTGCAAGGAAAAGTTGACGTGCAGATAACGCCGATATTTTCCAGATCCAAAAACCTGAACTCCGCACCTGCTGTCGCAAAGGCGTGGATTCTGGGGGGGGGGGGGTACTGCTTAACTGCGCACATGTAGATATGGATGTGGGTGTATATGTAGATGTACATATCTGCATAAGCTGCAAATACCTGTTGCAATAGTCAACACAGTGATCATTCCGTCCTATGAAACGTTTGCATCTTCTCCGGCACAGCTGGGCTAACTCAGGATGTGTCGGCTGCTTACGACTACGGCAGGCTGCTTTTCGAGGATGGTGAGAAGGCATCATTCGTGGATTTCATGCCGCTTGGAAGGAAGCATCATTTTTCGTGAGAGGGGGGCAGGGGTCACCGGTATCGGATCAACGAATGCACCAGAGGCCTCAGGGTCAACGACTTCGATTGAGGGAATTGAAAAAAACATATCGTGGGTTCCACCCTCTCTGTTTGCCGCTGGTCTGAGTTTGCTTTTGGACAGTTTTCGGGTGCTTTCCCTCAAGTCGCACTGCGGCTGTTTGTTGCGACATCTGTGGAATGTTTCCTGATCTCGTTTCTACCAGACAGCCGTTTTCACCTTGAGACTTGATTGTTGCTCCCGTCCTTGCTTTCGGGTTTCTGTTGCTGTCTTGTCTCCGTCTCTGGCCTTTCCTTGTTAGGGCTTGTTCGCCGCTCGACGGGATTTGCGGGTTTGCAGGCTCCCGAGGCAAGGCATGGACAGTGGCTGAGTGTGTGACACCAGGCAAGCTATGCTAACGCTTCGTGGCTCGAACAAGACCACAGTGAAGGAGATTTGGCAGCAAGAAGTTGCACCGAAGCCAAGTACACCAGTGGGAGGTGCTTCGTTCATGAAGCCCACCAATTGTCGTGTTAAGGGGTTCTCAAGTTTTTCCCGTTCGAGAGCGTGGGCCCGTCCCGCGTCGAATCTCCGGTCTGTGTTTTTGCTCTTTGGATCCTTATTTTGAAGCTAACGGCTAATGCCCATGCAGTCAGAGTAACGAACTGGTACTACTAGTTCGACTAGATTAAAAACCTTACTGTTCTAGCTTGTTGGCACTGTTTCTATTCTGAACAGCTGTATCTTCACCGCCTGCATGACTGCCAGTAAACCCATGTAGTCTCGCCGTGGTTTACTGTTGGTCTCCTGGTATGTTGGTCGTGGTGGCTGTGGTCGTCCTCGTGGTAGTGCTGCTGGTCGTGGTGGTCTTTGTCGTCATGCTGGATTACTGTTTGGAGATATCAGGGTTCTCTACAGGTGGACGGTTCAGCGTCTTGGGTTGACTAGGCTGCAGGGCTTGGGGTCAAAGGTTCGGGGTGTTTGGTTGAATCTAGAGGACTAAGTAAATAGTACTGGAAGCCCACCTGTATCGTCCCGACATCGGTTTACGTTGGCATGATATCGCTGCTGCTTGCTGCTTGCGTTTGCAGCAGTAGAACGATGTTGTTCATTTCAACAGGCTGCCGCCCCTGGAGCCTGCAAGGATATTGTCGAGCTCCGCAAGTTCTTGTCTGAGGAGTTCCATCAAGTCGAGACCTTGGTTTGTGGCTGGGCAGCAATGAATTCGGATTCGTCATCCTGTCGGGGAGCCTTCCACCTCTTCCAAATCTCGAGTTTGTAGGTCTCGTTGCTCTGATCCTCGCGTGCTGAATTCGGACGCGAAAACCTCGAAGCGGTATCGCCGCACGCTGTCAAACCCTTCTGACGCCGAGTCTCTCGCCCGATGGCTTGAATTTGGAACTGACAACTTCCGCCCACATAGCATAGTCTTCACACGTTGCTTTCGTGTCTTGCACGTGCTTCAGAACCACCACCCGCGTCGAGGGTTGAGGTACGATAGTTGACAGCTGTAGGGTCTGGGTCTCGAGCTGAGTTGCCGCTCAGGTCAGTACCATGCTTGCCCTGCATACGTGCTATCGTATGACCTGTGCCCAGCATGGTCAACAGACACTTTTTGCTCCTCAGCTGGTGGGAATGCTGTAGATTTGTAGATCTGAAGACCAAGGTGAGCTCTGCAACTTCCTCGGCGAGATTCTGGAACCTAATTCCACGTCACAGTATGCCACGCCGAGGCAGCCGGTCTGTGCAGACAGCGGAAATTACATGAGATCACCGGTGACAACAGCAAGAACGGTAACACTTCTGGTTCTGATCTGACGACGAGAGCCATGAGCAAAAGCAGTTCTTCCACGCAGCAGCAGTATCACGAATTGCCATTACCGCAACGTCTGTTGGTGCAGCTGCTGCTGCTGCTGCTGCTGCTGCTGTTGCTGTTTTTTTTTTTTTTTCTGCTGCCTACTGCGCCAACGATGACTCCCAATACTCGGGTAGCAGTAGCATTATCATTAGTATTATTTTTATGATTAAAATTGTGATTTTGAGTATTATTATTATCATTACTACTATTATTGTTATTATTATTACTACTATTATTACTAGTACTATTATTACCATTATTATTGTTATTGTTATTATTATTCGTGGTAGTAGTGTAGTAATAGCAGTAGCAGTAACAGGAGCAGCAGCAGCAGCGGTAGTAGCAGAAGCAGTAGAAGTAGCAATGGTAGTGGCAGTGGGAGTAGGGGTCGTCAGCCGCATCGCAGCCACAACTGCGCACTCACTACCACAAACGCCACGAATGCAGGGTTCTGGCTCATGTTTTCGCCTTGGAAGCATAACTCGACAACCTGCTGCCTCAGCTCGATGAGGCTGCCTGTATCTGCCTGCTGTTGAACACCCATGCCCGTGCTTATAAACCCGGGAAGCCCCCACAGGTGCGATCCGGCAGCACCACAACCATCATCATCAATCACCATCACCACCATCACCATCACCATAACCATCAGCATCATCATCACCACCATCATCATCATCACCACCATCATCATCATCACCACCATCATCATCATCACCACCATCACAACCACAGTTCTCATCGTCGTTCTTTCACCGTCGCCATCGTCAATCAACCTGCTCGCCACCGTCTTCTCATACATGTTCACGCTGTCCCGACGCGACGTGTGCCGAGCAGGGGAACCGCGGCTGGATATTGGGTTGCCTCCCGGTCGTTTCTTCACCTGCCTGAGCCCGGGGTGCTGTTCTGTGCCGGAAAATGATGCCTACTACTGAAATTTTATTTTGCAGTGATCAAAGGTAAGGCTTCTTGAATCGCGACGGGAACTCTGCAACTTCCCCTTTTTAGCTGACGGAATGCCTCAACCAAGTTGGCCCCTGCCTCACAGGCAAGATAATTCAGCTCCCTCAGATGCTGACACACCACAGGTCTTCAGCTTCATTTTTTGGACACACAGACCCTTGCATGAGCTGCGCGAAGAAAGCTCCTCCGGCTCCTACTCTTCCGTGTGCCATGAGGTCGGAATTCGAAGCCGATGTGCTCACATGAGGCTCTGCTGCAGGGTAGCAGAAGAATTGCCAGTGAACCTCACATGCTTCGGATTTCCAAGAAGTCGGCACCGAGGATTCATGCAAGCCTATCTCCGACTCTGTGTGAGAGGAGGCCGCCTTGAATCTTTGCCTTCTACCGTTTTCGGGCATGCCTGGGACGGCTCGCGACAGAATGCAGGAACTCTGAAGGAAGAAAAAAGCCAGTCGCAGTCGACATTCAGAGGATGTCAAATCTTCTCTGTTTGGCACAATTACCGAGTTGAACTCGGCAGCTTTATATTGATGTGATCTTTCGTGCAGATGGATTGCGGGGCTGCGCCAAAGGCGTCAAGCTCCTGTCTCCTGGCGCCAAGTTGTGCATGTATCGTTCTGGCAAGAGCATGCGGTGAGTATACATTTGCCTCCCTTCAGGCTATTTCCAGGTCTTCGGTCGTGTATTTAGATCCTTTGCGGCAGGACCTCCTATTGTTGCGAAGCCTTCTACATTGCACGGTATAATGGGCTCTGTGGGGCGCATAAGATTGCCTTGTACAATGGCCCAATCTGTGCAAGCGCTCACGTTTCAATTATCTTGCTACGCCTTGGCAGAGTCATCCATGCCCTCTCCCTAAACAACCGACCCAGATCGGGCAAATCCTGGTGGGAGCATCCGGATAAACAGCAGTTTGAACAAAGGGGGCGGCTCAGACACCAGCTGCCGATATCACGGGGCACAAGGGCTTACTGTTCAAGCGGCCTTGGATGCTCGTCCCGGACCGAAGACCTAGCTTGCATTGCGAAGGCATGCTTTCTGCCGATGTTCATTTTAAGGTTGAAACCTTTCAGTAGGTTGGGCCAATGACCACCTCCAGACCTCTGGAGAAGGTCCCGGTCTTGCCGAGCGTTGGATCAATCTTTAAGTCTTGTTGGTAGTACTACTACTACTACTACTA